>JASXSY010003553.1:0-12107 GCA_034509805.1 Sipha maydis | reverse complement strand
ATCATGATTTTTATACAAATCCTCAATTTTAAATTTTGTATCAAATTTTACATTTCTCAATTCGGTTACACTATTTATTTTACCTATATTTCAGTTTAATTTATTACAAATCATAATTTACGAAAATATTATAATAGTATCAAAATTTAAATAATATTAATCCTCGACCCCAGAGTTTTTGGGCGATAATCAAGATTTTTATACAAATCGGCAATTATACAATTTTGGATCAAATATAACATCCCTAAATTCGATAACACTATTATTTAATTCCTATTTTTCAGTTAAATTTATAATAAATCACAATTTACGATAATATTATAATAGTATGAGAATTTAAATATTATTAATCCTCGACCCCAGAGTTTTTGGGCGATAATCATGATTTTTATACAAATCGGCAATTATACTATTTTGGATCAAATATAACATCCCTAAATTCGATAACACTATTATTTTATTCCTATTTTTCAGTTAAATTTATAATAAATCACAATTTACGATAATTTTATAATAGTATGAAAATTTAAATATTATTAATCCTCGACCCCAGAGTTTTTGGGCAATAATCATGATTTTTATACAAATCGGCAATTATACAATTTTGGGTCAAATATAACATCCCTAAATTCGATTACACTATTATTTTATTCCTATTTTTCAGTTTAATTTATAATAAATCACAATTTACGAAAATATTATAATAGTATGAAAATTTAAATATTATTAATCCTCGACCCCAGAGTTTTTGGGCGATAATCATGATTTTTATACAAATCCTCAATTTTAAATTTTGTATCAAATTTTACATTTCTCAATTCGGTTACACTATTTATTTTACCTATATTTCAGTTTAATTTATTACAAATCATAATTTACGATAATATTATAATAGTATGAAAATTTAAATATTATTAATCCTCGACCCCAGAGTTTTTGGGCGATAATCATAATTCTATACAAATCCTCAATTTTAAAATTTTGTATCAAATTTTACATTTCTCAATTCGGTTACACTATTTATTTTACCTATATTTCAGTTTAATTTATTACAAATCATAATTTACGAAAATATTATAATTGTATGAAAATTTAAATAAAATTAATCCTCGACCCCAGAGTTTTTGGGCGATAATCATGATTTTTATACAAATCCTCAATTTTAAATTTTGTATCAAATTTTACATTTCTCAATTCGGTTACACTATTTATTTTACCTATATTTCAGTTTAATTTATTACAAATCATAATTTACGAAAATATTATAATAGTATCAAAATTTAAATAATATTAATCCTCGACCCCAGAGTTTTTGGGCGATAATCAAGATTTTTATACAAATCGGCAATTATACAATTTTGGATCAAATATAACATCCCTAAATTCGATAACACTATTATTTTATTCCTATTTTTCAGTTAAATTTATAATAAATCACAATTTACGATAATATTATAATAGTATGAAAATTTAAATATTATTAATCCTCGACCCCAGAGTTTTTGGGCGATAATCATGATTTTTATACAAATCGGCAATTATACTATTTTGGATCAAATATAACATCCCTAAATTCGATTACACTATTATTTTATTCCTATTTTTCAGTTAAATTTATAATAAATCACAATTTACGATAATATTATAATAGTATGAAAATTTAAATATTATTAATCCTCGACCCCAGAGTTTTTGGGCGATAATCATAATTCTATACAAATCCTCAATTTTAAAATTTTGTATCAAATTTTACATTTCTCAATTCGGTTACACTATTTATTTTACCTATATTTCAGTTTAATTTATTACAAATCATAATTTACGAAAATATTATAATAGTATCAAAATTTAAATAATATTAATCCTCGACCCCAGAGTTTTTGGGCGATAATCAAGATTTTTATACAAATCGGCAATTATACAATTTTGGATCAAATATAACATCCCTAAATTCGATAACACTATTATTTTATTCCTATTTTTCAGTTAAATTTATAATAAATCACAATTTACGATAATATTATAATAGTATGAAAATTTAAATATTATTAATCCTCGACCCCAGAGTTTTTGGGCGATAATCATGATTTTTATACAAATCGGCAATTATACTATTTTGGATCAAATATAACATCCCTAAATTCGATAACACTATTATTTTATTCCTATTTTTCAGTTAAATTTATAATAAATCACAATTTACGATAATTTTATAATAGTATGAAAATTTAAATATTATTAATCCTCGACCCCAGAGTTTTTGGGCAATAATCATGATTTTTATACAAATCGGCAATTATACAATTTTGGGTCAAATATAACATCCCTAAATTCGATTACACTATTATTTTATTCCTATTTTTCAGTTAAATTTATAATACATCACAATTTACGATAATTTTATAATAGTATGAAAATTTAAATATTATTAATCCTCGACCCCAGAGTTTTTGGGCGATAATCATGATTTTTATACAAATCGGCAATTATACTATTTTGGATCAAATATAACATCCCTAAATTCGATAACACTATTATTTTATTCCTATTTTTCAGTTAAATTTATAATAAATCACAATTTACGATAATTTTATAATAGTATGAAAATTTAAATATTATTAATCCTCGACCCCAGAGTTTTTGGGCAATAATCATGATTTTTATACAAATCGGCAATTATACAATTTTGGGTCAAATATAACATCCCTAAATTCGATTACACTATTATTTTATTCCTATTTTTCAGTTTAATTTATAATAAATCACAATTTACGAAAATATTATAATAGTATGAAAATTTAAATATAATTAATCCTCGACCCCAGAGTTTTTGGGCGATAATCATGATTTTTATACAAATCCTCAATTTTAAATTTTGTATCAAATTTTACATTTCTCAATTCGGTTACACTATTTATTTTACCTATATTTCAGTTTAATTTATTATAAATCATAATTTACGAAAATATTATAATAGTATCAAAATTTAAATAAAATTAATCCTCGACCCCAGAGTTTTTGGGCGATAATCAAGATTTTTATACAAATCGGCAATTATACAATTTTGGATCAAATATAACATCCCTAAATTCGATTACACTATTATTTTATTCCTATTTTTCAGTTTAATTTATAATAAATCACAATTTACGAAAATATTATAAGCAAATAATAAGTTAAATATGATTAATCCTCGACCCCAGAGTTTTTGGGCGATAATCATGATTTTTATACAAATCGGCAATTATACAATTTTGGATCAAATATAACATCCCTAAATTCGATAACACTATTATTTTATTCCTATTTTTCAGTTAAATTTATAATAAATCACAATTTACGATAATATTATAATAGTATGAAAATTTAAATATGATTAATCCTCGACGCCAGAATTTTTGGGCGATAATCATGATTTTTATAGAAATCCTCAATTTTAAAATTTTGTATCAAATTTTACATTTCTCAATTCGGTTACACTATTTATTTTACCTATATTTCAGTTTTATTTATAACAAATCATAATTTACGAAAATATTATAATTGTATGAAAATTTAAATATTATAAATCCTCGACCCCAGATTTTTTGGGCAATAAAAATGATTTTTATACAAATCGGCAATTATACAATTTTGGGTCAAATATAACATCCCTAAATTCGATTATACTATTATTTTATTCCTATTTTTCAGTTAAGTTTATTATAAATCACAATTAACCAAATATATTATAAGCAAATTTTAAGTTAAATATTATTAATCCTCGACCCCAGAGTTTTTGGGCAATAATCATGATTTTTATACAAATCGGCAATTATACAATTTTGGGTCAAATATAACATCCCTAAATTCGATTACACTATTATTTTATTCCTATTTTTCAGTTAAATTTATAATAAATCAAAATTTACGAAAATATTATAATAGTATGAAAATTTAAATATAATTAATCCTCGACCCCAGAGTTTTTGGGCGATAATCAAGATTTTTATACAAATCGGCAATTATACAATTTTGGATCAAATATAACATCCCTAAATTCGATTACACTATTATTTTATTCCTATTTTTCAGTTTAATTTATAATAAATCACAATTTACGAAAATATTATAATAGTATGAAAATTTAAATATTATTAATCCTCGACCCCAGAGTTTTTGGGCGATAATCATGATTTTTATACAAATCGGCAATTATACTATTTTGGATCAAATTTTACATTTCTCAATTCGGTTACACTATTTATTTTACCTATATTTCTGTTTAATTTATTACAAATCATAATTTACGAAAATATTATAATAGTATGAAAATTTAAATAAAATTAATCCTCGACCCCAGAGTTTTTGGGCAATAATCTCGATTTTTATACGAATCGGCAATTATACAATTTTGGGTCAAATATAACATCCCTAAATTCGATTACACTATTATTTTATTCCTATTTTTCAGTTAAATTTATAATAAATCAAAATTTACGAAAATATTATAATAGTATGAAAATTTAAATATTATTAATCCTCGACCCCAGAGTTTTTGGGCGATAATCATAATTCTATACAAATCCTCAATTTTAAAATTTTGTATCAAATTTTACATTTCTCAATTCGGTTACACTATTTATTTTACCTATATTTCAGTTTAAT
The DNA here is from genome assembly GCA_034509805.1 of Sipha maydis. Classification (NCBI taxonomy): domain Eukaryota; kingdom Metazoa; phylum Arthropoda; class Insecta; order Hemiptera; family Aphididae; genus Sipha; species Sipha maydis. Next base: position 7,460 of record JASXSY010003553.1, on the reverse strand, counting down.
TTATTACAAATCATAATTTACGAAAATATTATAATAGTATGAAAATTTAAATAAAATTAATCCTCGACCCCAGAGTTTTTGGGCGATAATCATGATTTTTATACAAATCCTCAATTTTAAATTTTGTATCAAATTTTACATTTCTCAATTCGGTTACACTATTTATTTTACCTATATTTCAGTTTAATTTATTACAAATCATAATTTACGAAAATATTATAATAGTATGAAAATTTAAATAAAATTAATCCTCGACCCCAGAGTTTTTGGGCAATAATCTCGATTTTTATACAAATCGGCAATTATACAATTTTGGGTCAAATATAACATCCCTAAATTCGATTACACTATTATTTTATTCCTATTTTTCAGTTAAATTTATAATAAATCAAAATTTACGAAAATATTATAATAGTATGAAAATTTAAATATTATTAATCCTCGACCCCAGAGTTTTTGGGCGATAATCATAATTCTATACAAATCCTCAATTTTAAAATTTTGTATCAAATTTTACATTTCTCAATTCGGTTACACTATTTATTTTACCTATATTTCAGTTTAATTTATTACAAATCATAATTTACGAAAATATTATAATAGTATGAAAATTTAAATAAAATTAATCCTCCACCCCAGAGTTTTTGGGCAATAATCATGATTTTTATACAAATCGGCAATTATACAATTTTGGGTCAAATATAACATCCCTAAATTCGATTACACTATTATTTTATTCCTATTTTTCAGTTAAATTTATAATAAATCACAATTTACGATAATTTTATAATAGTATGAAAATTTAAATATTATTAATCCTCGACCCCAGAGTTTTTGGGCGATAATCATGATTTTTATACAAATCGGCAATTATACTATTTTGGATCAAATATAACATCCCTAAATTCGATAACACTATTATTTTATTCCTATTTTTCAGTTAAATTTATAATAAATCACAATTTACGATAATTTTATAATAGTATGAAAATTTAAATATTATTAATCCTCGACCCCAGAGTTTTTGGGCAATAATCATGATTTTTATACAAATCGGCAATTATACAATTTTGGGTCAAATATAACATCCCTAAATTCGATTACACTATTATTTTATTCCTATTTTTCAGTTTAATTTATAATAAATCACAATTTACGAAAATATTATAATAGTATGAAAATTTAAATATTATTAATCCTCGACCCCAGAGTTTTTGGGCGATAATCATGATTTTTATACAAATCCTCAATTTTAAATTTTGTATCAAATTTTACATTTCTCAATTCGGTTACACTATTTATTTTACCTATATTTCAGTTTAATTTATTATAAATCATAATTTACGAAAATATTATAATAGTATCAAAATTTAAATAAAATTAATCCTCGACCCCAGAGTTTTTGGGCGATAATCAAGATTTTTATACAAATCGGCAATTATACAATTTTGGATCAAATATAACATCCCTAAATTCGATTACACTATTATTTTATTCCTATTTTTCAGTTTAATTTATAATAAATCACAATTTACGAAAATATTATAAGCAAATAATAAGTTAAATATGATTAATCCTCGACCCCAGAGTTTTTGGGCGATAATCATGATTTTTATACAAATCGGCAATTATACAATTTTGGATCAAATATAACATCCCTAAATTCGATAACACTATTATTTTATTCCTATTTTTCAGTTAAATTTATAATAAATCACAATTTACGATAATATTATAATAGTATGAAAATTTAAATATGATTAATCCTCGACGCCAGAATTTTTGGGCAAAAATCATGATTTTTATACAAATCGTCAATTATACAATTTTGGATCAAGTATTACATCCATCGATTCGGTTACATTTTTTTTTATTCTTATTTTTCAGTTTAATTGATTATAAATCATAAGTAACCAAATAAATTATAAACAAATAATAATTTAAATATTATTAATCCTCGCCACAGAGTTTTTGGGGCAATAATCATGATTTTTATACAAATCGTCCATTATAAAATTTTGGATCAAATATTACATCCCTAAATTCGATTACACTATTATTTTATTCCTATTTTTCAGTTTAATTTATTATAAATCATAAGTTAAAAAGAATATTATAATAGTATGATAATTTAAATATGATTAATCCTCGACGCCAGAATTTTTGGGCAAAAATCATGATTTTTATACAAATCGTCAATTATACAATTTTGGATCAAGTATTACATCCATCGATTCGGTTACATTTTTTTTTATTCTTATTTTTCAGTTTAATTGATTATAAATCATAAGTAACCAAATAAATTATAAACAAATAATAATTTAAATATTATTAATACTCGCCCCATAGTTTTTGGGGCAATAATCATGATTTTTATACAAATCGTCCATTATAAAATTTTGGATCATATATTACAACCCTAATTTCGATTACACTATTATTTTATTCCTATTTTTCAGTTTAATTTATTATAAATCATAAGTAACCAAATATATTATAAACAAATAAGAATTTTAATATGATAAATCCTCGACCCCAGAGTTTTTGGGCAATAATCATGATTTTTATACAAATCGGCAATTATACAATTTTGGATCAAATATAACATCCCTAAATTCGATTACACTAATATTATATTCCTATATTTCAGTTTTATTTATAACAAATCATTATTTACGAAAATATTAAAATAGTATGAAAATTTAAATATTATTAATCCTCGACCCCAGAGTTTTTGGGCGATAATCATGATTTTTATAGAAATCCTCAATTTTAAAATTTTGTATCAAATTTTACATTTCTCAATTCGGTTACACTATTTATTTTACCTATATTTCAGTTTTATTTATAACAAATCATAATTTACGAAAATATTATAATTGTATGAAAATTTAAATATTATAAATCCTCGACCCCAGATTTTTTGGGCAATAAAAATGATTTTTATACAAATCGGCAATTATACAATTTTGGGTCAAATATAACATCCCTAAATTCGATTATACTATTATTTTATTCCTATTTTTCAGTTTAGTTTATAATAAATCACAATTTACGAAAATATTATAATAGTATGAAAATTTAAATATTATTAATCCTCGACCCCAGAGTTTTTGGGCGATAATCATGATTTTTATACAAATCCTCAATTTTAAATTTTGTATCAAATTTTACATTTCTCAATTCGGTTACACTATTTATTTTACCTATATTTCAGTTTAATTTATTACAAATCATAATTTACGAAAATATTATAATAGTATGAAAATTTAAATAAAATTAATCCTCGACCCCAGAGTTTTTGGGCAATAATCTCGATTTTTATACAAATCGGCAATTATACAATTTTGGGTCAAATATAACATCCCTAAATTCGATTACACTATTATTTTATTCCTATTTTTCAGTTAAATTTATAATAAATCAAAATTTACGAAAATATTATAATAGTATGAAAATTTAAATATTATTAATCCTCGACCCCAGAGTTTTTGGGCGATAATCATAATTCTATACAAATCCTCAATTTTAAAATTTTGTATCAAATTTTACATTTCTCAATTCGGTTACACTATTTATTTTACCTATATTTCAGTTTAATTTATTACAAATCATAATTTACGAAAATATTATAATAGTATGAAAATTTAAATAAAATTAATCCTCCACCCCAGAGTTTTTGGGCAATAATCATGATTTTTATACAAATCGGCAATTATACAATTTTGGGTCAAATATAACATCCCTAAATTCGATTACACTATTATTTTATTCCTATTTTTCAGTTAAATTTATAATAAATCACAATTTACGATAATTTTATAATAGTATGAAAATTTAAATATTATTAATCCTCGACCCCAGAGTTTTTGGGCGATAATCATGATTTTTATACAAATCGGCAATTATACTATTTTGGATCAAATATAACATCCCTAAATTCGATAACACTATTATTTTATTCCTATTTTTCAGTTAAATTTATAATAAATCACAATTTACGATAATTTTATAATAGTATGAAAATTTAAATATTATTAATCCTCGACCCCAGAGTTTTTGGGCAATAATCATGATTTTTATACAAATCGGCAATTATACAATTTTGGGTCAAATATAACATCCCTAAATTCGATTACACTATTATTTTATTCCTATTTTTCAGTTTAATTTATAATAAATCACAATTTACGAAAATATTATAATAGTATGAAAATTTAAATATTATTAATCCTCGACCCCAGAGTTTTTGGGCGATAATCATGATTTTTATACAAATCCTCAATTTTAAATTTTGTATCAAATTTTACATTTCTCAATTCGGTTACACTATTTATTTTACCTATATTTCAGTTTAATTTATTATAAATCATAATTTACGAAAATATTATAATAGTATCAAAATTTAAATAAAATTAATCCTCGACCCCAGAGTTTTTGGGCGATAATCAAGATTTTTATACAAATCGGCAATTATACAATTTTGGATCAAATATAACATCCCTAAATTCGATTACACTATTATTTTATTCCTATTTTTCAGTTTAATTTATAATAAATCACAATTTACGAAAATATTATAAGCAAATAATAAGTTAAATATGATTAATCCTCGACCCCAGAGTTTTTGGGCGATAATCATGATTTTTATACAAATCGGCAATTATACAATTTTGGATCAAATATAACATCCCTAAATTCGATAACACTATTATTTTATTCCTATTTTTCAGTTAAATTTATAATAAATCACAATTTACGATAATATTATAATAGTATGAAAATTTAAATATGATTAATCCTCGACGCCAGAATTTTTGGGCAAAAATCATGATTTTTATACAAATCGTCAATTATACAATTTTGGATCAAGTATTACATCCATCGATTCGGTTACATTTTTTTTTATTCTTATTTTTCAGTTTAATTGATTATAAATCATAAGTAACCAAATAAATTATAAACAAATAATAATTTAAATATTATTAATCCTCGCCACAGAGTTTTTGGGGCAATAATCATGATTTTTATACAAATCGTCCATTATAAAATTTTGGATCAAATATTACATCCCTAAATTCGATTACACTATTATTTTATTCCTATTTTTCAGTTTAATTTATTATAAATCATAAGTTAAAAAGAATATTATAATAGTATGATAATTTAAATATGATTAATCCTCGACGCCAGAATTTTTGGGCAAAAATCATGATTTTTATACAAATCGTCAATTATACAATTTTGGATCAAGTATTACATCCATCGATTCGGTTACATTTTTTTTTATTCTTATTTTTCAGTTTAATTGATTATAAATCATAAGTAACCAAATAAATTATAAACAAATAATAATTTAAATATTATTAATACTCGCCCCATAGTTTTTGGGGCAATAATCATGATTTTTATACAAATCGTCCATTATAAAATTTTGGATCATATATTACAACCCTAATTTCGATTACACTATTATTTTATTCCTATTTTTCAGTTTAATTTATTATAAATCATAAGTAACCAAATATATTATAAACAAATAAGAATTTTAATATGATAAATCCTCGACCCCAGAGTTTTTGGGCAATAATCATGATTTTTATACAAATCGGCAATTATACAATTTTGGATCAAATATAACATCCCTAAATTCGATTACACTAATATTATATTCCTATATTTCAGTTTTATTTATAACAAATCATTATTTACGAAAATATTAAAATAGTATGAAAATTTAAATATTATTAATCCTCGACCCCAGAGTTTTTGGGCGATAATCATGATTTTTATAGAAATCCTCAATTTTAAAATTTTGTATCAAATTTTACATTTCTCAATTCGGTTACACTATTTATTTTACCTATATTTCAGTTTTATTTATAACAAATCATAATTTACGAAAATATTATAATTGTATGAAAATTTAAATATTATAAATCCTCGACCCCAGATTTTTTGGGCAATAAAAATGATTTTTATACAAATCGGCAATTATACAATTTTGGGTCAAATATAACATCCCTAAATTCGATTATACTATTATTTTATTCCTATTTTTCAGTTTAGTTTATAATAAATCACAATTTACGAAAATATTATAATAGTATGAAAATTTAAATATTATTAATCCTCGACCCCAGAGTTTTTGGGCGATAATCATGATTTTTATACAAATCCTCAATTTTAAATTTTGTATCAAATTTTACATTTCTCAATTCGGTTACACTATTTATTTTACCTATATTTCAGTTTAATTTATTACAAATCATAATTTACGAAAATATTATAATAGTATGAAAATTTAAATAAAATTAATCCTCGACCCCAGAGTTTTTGGGCAATAATCTCGATTTTTATACAAATCGGCAATTATACAATTTTGGGTCAAATATAACATCCCTAAATTCGATTACACTATTATTTTATTCCTATTTTTCAGTTAAATTTATAATAAATCAAAATTTACGAAAATATTATAATAGTATGAAAATTTAAATATTATTAATCCTCGACCCCAGAGTTTTTGGGCGATAATCATAATTCTATACAAATCCTCAATTTTAAAATTTTGTATCAAATTTTACATTTCTCAATTCGGTTACACTATTTATTTTACCTATATTTCAGTTTAATTTATTACAAATCATAATTTACGAAAATATTATAATAGTATGAAAATTTAAATAAAATTAATCCTCCACCCCAGAGTTTTTGGGCAATAATCATGATTTTTATACAAATCGGCAATTATACAATTTTGGGTCAAATATAACATCCCTAAATTCGATTACACTATTATTTTATTCCTATTTTTCAGTTAAATTTATAATAAATCACAATTTACGATAATTTTATAATAGTATGAAAATTTAAATATTATTAATCCTCGACCCCAGAGTTTTTGGGCGATAATCATGATTTTTATACAAATCGGCAATTATACTATTTTGGATCAAATATAACATCCCTAAATTCGATAACACTATTATTTTATTCCTATTTTTCAGTTAAATTTATAATAAATCACAATTTACGATAATTTTATAATAGTATGAAAATTTAAATATTATTAATCCTCGACCCCAGAGTTTTTGGGCAATAATCATGATTTTTATACAAATCGGCAATTATACAATTTTGGGTCAAATATAACATCCCTAAATTCGATTACACTATTATTTTATTCCTATTTTTCAGTTTAATTTATAATAAATCACAATTTACGAAAATATTATAAGCAAATAATAAGTTAAATATGATTAATCCTCGACCCCAGAGTTTTTGGGCGATAATCATGATTTTTATACAAATCGGCAATTATACAATTTTGGATCAAATATAACATCCCTAAATTCGATAACACTATTATTTTATTCCTATTTTTCAGTTAAATTTATAATAAATCACAATTTACGATAATATTATAATAGTATGAAAATTTAAATATGATTAATCCT
>JASXSY010003552.1:0-50343 GCA_034509805.1 Sipha maydis | reverse complement strand
ATTTTAATTTCATTGTATTAATATGATTAAAAATTGCATAAAATTAAGCTACATTTATGAATATTAAACATATAAAGTATATATTTTTAAGTTCTAATTAAAAGAATTTTGAAATGCCACTGATGGGTGTTATGTCTCATTTTGATTTTTTAAGCTAATTAGATATGCTCAGTTTGTGTGTGTTTTAATTTTTAAAACATCATACTATACAAATTATATTGTAAAATCAAATATATTATGTAACAACCTATACTTGTATTTATCGTCTATATAATATTATGTTTCATTATTCCATTTATTTTCGAAAACGTTATAGTATGATTTAAAAAATGTTTGTTTTCTATTCGAGTAGAAATTATTATTATTATTATTATTATTATTATTTTTTGTTATGATGAATACGTATAACATTCAAAAAGTTTCTAGTTTTAAAGGATATAAATATAACAAAAAGACGCTAGAAAAAATTGTTATCTTACCTTCCCTTTTGAACCTGATGGGCTCCATGTTTTAGTTTCACTACTTTAATATTGTGTCTAACGAATGTATTCGCAAGCATGTTGTGTAGAAGCGTAGGCGATTTGATTGAACGAAACGATAATGAACAATATTACTCGTATGCGCAGTGTGTTTTTTACCGAATGATTAAAACCACCAGTGTGTCTCCGGAAAAGAAATAATAAGAACGAAAACAATGCGCTCATGAAATACAAAACCCAGCCTCAGGGATTGGCCGTCCTTTATTTCATCCTCAGTACAGTAAAACTATGATTTTGAACCTTCAGGGTGATCGGTGAGTAATTTTTTCACGGAAGACAAAAATCTTGATTATGTTTTTGTTTTAGTACTATTTAAGCTCAAGATATTTTAATTGAGCCTTGTTAAAACATTTCCGTCGGTTAACCATAAGTATCAAATTATATGATAAGAAATATTAATTTTAATTAAAATGTTAAATGATGATTTAAATTTCTTTTGTTGAACATTTTTGAAGTTAAAATAATTTTCATATGCAATTTTTGTGATAACTTGTAATATTTAAACTATAATATAAGTCTTTTAAAGTGTAATTTATTATAATATAGTTGCATACAAATTGTGTATGAGTATTGAGTAACATTTACAGATATACAGTGTATGTAGTAATTAAACTATGAATGTAATACAGAGCATATTATAAATGCTGAAAAAAAATATGATATAATAGACATAAATAAATATACATTTTTCTATCATTTTAAAGTGGAATGAAAACCAATATATTACCATCGGTGTTTCATTTTAGGTAAATTAACTACGATTAGTTTTCAACAAAGTTTTCAATGACATAATAACTTTACGTGAAATCACCTCCTACATAAAAGACAACATTTATGTTTACATACTCTCTATATTAGCGAATTTATAGCAGCTCAAATGAGGTATAAGAAAATCTGAACATTATGTGTCAGAACATTGAAAAATTAGTTAAATTGGCTGTCAACTATGCATAATTTCTTTGTAATTCAAGGCTATTGAATCTTATATAAAGTCAATAAATTCCAATAAACATATATACGCGTCTTGTATTGACACAGCCATACACACAGTATTATTTTTTTGATTTGTTTATTTTTCAACTCAACAAATTTGCTAGTACTATTGTTCTATATATAACATAACATATACAAGTAAAATATTAATATATTGAGTAAAACTAAATATCAATACAATAGAGTACAACGTATTGGTCATGTGTAAAATGATCAGTTTATATAATCTTTGAAAAATACGAATAGATCAATAATTATATACTGGTTTTTAGTTTTATATAACTCATAATATTTCTGTGAATAACTTTAATACACCCAAGTAATAATACGTGTACTAATATCTTGTTCCATTAAGATTAAAAAAAAAACTTGGTAAAAAAATACTAAAAAATAATATATACCAGCCTCCAGGTAAACATCGATAATCTACCTATATTTGTACAGGTTGGTGTAAATGTATAATAATTAAAAGTTTTTTAAATGCGCAGTTTCGAGGTATAATACATGAATAAATGTATCTTTTAATAATGACGTAGAGATTATATAATTTTCGTTTTAAATTGACACAAAGTTATGAAAACAAATTATTTTATTTAAATCAACTTATTTTAAAATTGTAATGTCAATAATTATGTTTATAATTATAGAATAAAAACTATCTGGTAACAATATTATAAATACGATAATAAAAGCAAAGGTGAATACATCGAATCCATAGACCTATAAACTAAGTAGTTTATAGGTATATGCATCGAATCATATATTTCATAATGTTCGTAAACATTTGATAGCTGTACATCATTGATGGGATATTATTTATTGTTTCCGTAAAATACATGTTGAAAATTATGTATTCATCGATTAAACTTATGGTACACGCAGGTAGAGAAAATGGAAAAGAGTATTAATAATGAGTGATGCGCCGTTGTTGTGTCAACCGTTGCGATACGAATGAACAATAGGTGAATTTATTTAATTAATCATCTTCAAGGACTCGAGACAATAAAACTTAATATAACGCGACCAGTACGGAAACGTAAAAATAAATCGAAGACTGGCATTTAAGTTGCAAAACTCAATTGCTCCGATCGTCGGAGGATATCGTTCGTCGTGGATGACAATGATCATTGTTGCAGCATATACAGGGACACTGCGGAATCATCGCAGGAAACAGCTCATTCAATAGTCGTCTATCGTGTTTTCGTTCGTGCATAACTTATGCCACAAGCGAAAAGTTCCGGAAATCCGATGATCTTGTTATTTTGCGTTGGACTTGGTGGCAAGATTCGTGGGCGCGACAATCATGGAAGCGGCGAGGTACATAAGCAGTGGCTTAGCCAGAATTTATTCGTGGAAAGTTTTAGTTGTAGAAATATACACGAAATATATATTCAATAATGTTGCTCTTTATTCACAATTGAATACAATTAAATTTAAAATACATTTAAATTACATCAACCCTGACTTTCTAGTTTTGATCACATATTTGTCGTATTTTCGGGAAAAAACGGCCACAAAGATCCACGTTATTTTGTATCGCAAAAAAAATAAACAAGCAACGGGGGAAGGGGGGAGACCATAAGACCCGAGTACGCGATATGTATAAAAAAAATTTGTTAAGACATCTACAGCGCGACCATTGACGGGAAAGTGAGACAGCGAGAGAATGAAGAGACAGTGGAAAAGAGTGAAAGCCGGGCTAGCCGTGAATAATTTTTTCGTCGGCTGCGCGGAAAAACAGGAAAAACGCAGCGATCGATAAAGTACAAACGGACGGAGACGCGACGCGGGATCATCGGCGTGGATGGCGGTGGTGGCCGTCAGTGGCGCGTGTCGTTTAAAAACCAACGTTATTAGTACCATCACTGGCGTGGCCGCCGTAGGTTTAGGCGGCGTGGAGAGGGGAAACCGAAAATCGTGCACGTTGCGCGTTGAATCGACGGCCGCCATCAACTACACGTTGTCGCCGGCCGCCACCGCCGCCGCCGCCTCCGCTGCAATCGATTTTGTCGGTGGCGCGCGGTCGTTGCACGGCGAGCTGCGTGTAACGGCCGCCGCCGCCGCCGCGGTCGAGTCCGTCGTCGTAACGGCTGCAGCAGCACCGCACGCACACACGGTCCGCCGCACGCGGCAGTGAAGAAGGGGGGCGCCGGCAACTGCGCAGCACCCCGACGCGCACGCAACAACCGCCGCCGCGGCACGACGCAGTGCACGCGCAGCCGGACGGCAACGGACGCGCGAACCACCGCCGCCACCACCGCCTCCATCCGACCACCCGTTGTCGTTGTCGCCGTCGTCGCCGCCGCCGCCGCCGCCGCCGTCGTCGTGGTCGTCGTCGTCGTCGTCGTCGTCGCCGCCGCCGCCGTCGACGCCGCTGCTGCTGCTGCTGCGCTGCTGCTGCGCTGCTGCTGCTGCTGCCGCTGCCGCCGCGGCACTGCGGCAGTAGTATACCCCAGCACAGGTGGTCCGCGCGTCGTTTGGCCGCGTGCTACGAGCGAATCAGCGAGCAGACTGCGACCCGCGGGCAACGGTTAGGCAGACACCGACCGCACGACGGACACCCGAGAATATCTCGAAAACAACAACCATAGCGCGGCGACAGAAACGGCGACGGCGGCGGCGGCCCGGCGACGACGATAACATGGAGGAGCAGTTGATCAGCGAGATCGAACGGCGGCCCGTGCTGTACGACAGAAGCGTGCAGGCGTGCAAAAAGATGTCGGCCAGGGACGAAGCCTGGCGCGAAGTGGCCGACATCATGAAGCAATCCGGTACGCAGCGAGAGTTATTTTGCGCGTACTGACCGCTCTTGCAGCCGCGGTCGCACTTGATTAATCAAATCTTATACGCTATTATGTAAATCATAACTAATTTTTATTTTTTGTTGTTGTTCGTTTCCAGAGGCCGAAGTCAAGAAACGATGGCGTACGCTCCGGGATTCGTTCATGCGTTTCCACCGGTTGCAGAGGACGTTCGGGCCCAAGGGCAAGAAGAAAATGTGGATCTACTACAACGAAATGGCGTTTCTGATACCACACATCGAGCCCAGAGAGTAATAACAACAATATAATAATGGGCCTGCTGCACGCTCAGCAGCGGTCTCGCCGAGGCGCCATTGTTTGTGTACACACTAACGTGCGTTTCTTTGCGCATTTCGCTTGTTTACAGTTACAAGATGTCCGGCGGCGGGTTTGACGGCAACGAGTACAACGACGACACGATGGACAACAACAGCCGACAAGAACCGCATCCCGCCGACATGGTGTCAATCGCGTCGGACATGTGCGAGGCCGAGTTGACCACGCCGCCGAGCACCGGGTGCCCGTGCTACAACGGCATCGGAATTCACGTGCAGAACCAAGAGCCGTCCATGATGATGATGGATTCGCCTTCCGTCAAACGGAAACGCTCGGACGAGTCGTCGGATCCGGTGGACGACTCGGACGAACACTTTGCGCTGAGCTGCGTGGCCGCGTTGCGCCGTTTGCCGGTGCGCAAAAACGCCGAAATGCGCATGAGAATCTTGCACATGCTGTACGAGGCGGAGTACGGCGAAGAACCCGCAATGAGATAGATCTTCGTCTCGCATCATTATTATGACTCTTACATTATTAATATTATCATCTCATGACTTGTATATTTAATTATTATTATTATTTTTATTATTATTATTATTATTATTATTATGAACCTACACTATACTCCACCTATTTATTGACATATTGTATTACCTATCAATTATTATTACGTGTATAGATTAAGTTACATTAATATTACCAGTCAGTTGTAAAATTTAGCTTATTTATTATAATGAGATAAAATAATAATACAAAATCTTTTTTACGTACATGACCAATTTATTTATTTTGTGTGTGTGTCGTGTCCACAGCCTTTGTACAATCATGAACATATTAAATATGTTTTATAATTATAAAATTAATTATATTTCTATCAACTCTACACGAGTTAGTGTGTATTCTGCAAAGTAGTATACAGCCAATATTAATTTTAGTGAGCTAAATAGTATCGGTACATAAAATAAAAACAATAGAAAAAAAAATAATTACTAATTTTGAGCATTGATACAATAATATTTTTAGAACAAAAGTACATTTTTAATTTCTTAATACCATGGTATACAATTTATCTAATATGTAATACAATTAAATTATAACACAATTCCATTGTTAGATGTTTAGTAAATATTTCTATGAAATTAATATTAAAAAATGTTTTATTCATAAACATGATGAAATTGTAATTTTTTTTAGATATTTTGAAAATAAAATAAGATTTTTGATTATTATGCAATTTAAAATTCAATATAGTTTATAATGGGTTAATTAAAACTATAATTATTTATAATAAATTCATGGTTTTTAATTCAAATTTCGAGGAAATTGATTAAGAAATACAATTATCTATAATTATTCGCTATAGCATAAAATATACTTGAGATAATTTATAAACTATTTACTAGAAATTAATAGGTCTGTTCGAAAATTAACGTATCATAAATGCGGTGGGTATTTATATCATCATAAGCTCCAAAAGGTTAAGTCTTGTCTTTATAGCAATTCATGGCTGTCACATTTATATTATAACTTGTCGAAATATTTCCAAACAGAATATTTTAATAACCAAAATATCTTGAAATAAATGTATCTATTCACAAATTTCTATTTATGATTTTGAAATTAATTAAAATGAAAATATTCATTTAAGAAGTGTTGTAGATAATTGATTTATTTAAAGTGTACATAATCTATCTTTTTCAGAATGTTCAAATTCAAGTGTTTTATAGTTACACAAAAAAGTTGACATAAACTCAGACTTAAAATTTATTTAAATACACCAATCAACTAATCAGACTCCTATGAGTCGCAAGTCTATAAAGAGTTTTATAGTTAGATGGATTGCATAGAAGCTTTTAAACTGTATCAATAAGAGCTCTAAAAGTAAATGGCATAATTTCAAAATTTGAAATCATTTGTTATTATTTAAACAGCCTCTCCCTCGGATTACAATAATATTCTGGGTAAGGTAAGTGAATACCGACTAATTATTAACTATTTAAAAAATAAAAAATAAATATGTTTTATTAACTATTGACATTGTTATTATTGTTATCCTATTTAAACGCTGATTTATGTAATAATAAATACAATGATATTTTTAATACCATTACTAAATCTATAAAATTAGAATCCTAATGTAAATTCATCTTATGGTATTTAAGTCATTAAAAACAGAAAAATCTGTTTTTAACGACTTTAAAAATATATAACTATAAATTGTTGTATTGTTTTAAGATTTCTTTTACGACTATTAATTTTAGGATTTCTTAGTTCTTTACTGTTAATCATTTAGATATTCTAACTCACTTTATTATAAAACTAAACAAATAAACAATGAGCTCAGATGCCGTCACATCAGCTCATCCCTTTTAGATACATTATTGACTACTGAATATGTAAATCACTGTAGTTAACTTTGTAAGTTGATAAAACCGGTAGTAATTTTAATATAGTCATTTATTGATTCTTATGTGCACAGCTATGACCTATGCCCCATAATATAATACGTGCAGTTTGCTATAATTCTTACTTTTACGATTTATTATAATTATTACTCTTAATTTCATTTAGTAAAAATGGAATTTATTTCTTATGATATTGGTATTATGATTAATATTATTTTTATTAGAAAATAAAAGTACAAACATTTAAGACAATATAGAAAATACAACTAAAATAAAAATGTAATTAACGTTTCATGTCGTTCAAATATTAAAAAGGGTATTAATTATAATCCTCATAATGCAGTTTAAATAATTATAGATTTACTTTGGTATTATTTTTGGTGTAGATTGTTTGTTTTTGCCTGTTCATTAATTAAAATATACTTTACTTGGATGTATTTACTAATATTTTATTCAGTAATTAATTAACTTCAAGAATAATTTCAGTCGTTTAAGCTAAAATTTACCATTTATTAATGTAAATTATTGTGTTTGATTAATGTATGCACTAAGTGTTTTATGGTCTTCAAATCATTATATTAATGATAATATATTGCTTAAGTTAATTTTTTCACAAACTATTTAGTGACTGGACACTCCGTGTATTATAGTCTATATAAAATATTTGATTACATTTACGAATTCTATCTATTGATTTTTCATATTATTTTAGAGACCACTGAGAGTTATTACATACAGAGGAACAGTAGTTTAAAATATTTAAATATACAAGTAAAATAAAAATAAAAATTTTACATCAAGTGATCATTTTTAGTACACAATAGAATTTTCTTTTAATCTTTTATTCATGTGTAGAGTATTAAAAGTTCTTATAATAATAGTTTTAATTATGTACCTACTTTTATTACGTAATTTATTTTATCATGTTTTGCAAGTTAATTTTTACTTTTCGTAAAAACGTGATTAGATTACAATGTTTGAATGAAGTTTGTTTGCTATCAAGAATTACCAATTATATGAATAAATAAATACAATTTTTCGTGATAAATGATTACGATACTAATTATTAATCGGTTTCAGATTTTTGTTAAAAACATTTGAAACACTTTACTACCTATACATTTTACATTTTTTTTCTAATAATATACAATTAAAAATATTAAAAAATATGATTTTTTTGAAAAATTACTTGTTCAGGCACTCATTATAACTAAATTGTGTCAATGAAAAATATTTACTTTTAAATAGTTTTTGATTTTTTTTTAATATTGTTTAACATCTGTAGTTGGCATTCACTAACATGGTTCCACTTACATGCTTTTAACATATCTTAATGAATTTCATAGTTTCAAATAATTTTTGTTAATTTCTATAAAATCTACAGAACTTAAATAGGCGTCCCAATAAAATTAATTTTTAATGAGTTCGGGAAACATCAAAAATTCATCATCTGCTGAATTTAATCAACAATATGTTGCTAAAAACGTATTTAATTCTATTTCATAATAATAGTTATTTAAAAAAAAAATCACTCAACTATGCCCGAATGTGCGCTAATACTGATATAAATTCTATATTTGCACCTATTACATTGTTATTTGTTTCTACTGTTTTTAACTGTTATTTTTTACTATATTTTTACTTTATTTGTTTGAATAATCTGAGTTAATATATTTTTATAATTGATATAAACAGTATAATAATTGTAATAGGTTGATGTTAATTAAAATTGTCTAAATACTATGCTGTATACAATACATAGTAGGTATTGTTACAAATTGCTTTGTGTACACACATTTTTACTACATTAAATATTGTACTGAGTGGCTAGTTGGCTAATTACAGTAAAAATATATAATTGTTAATTAAAAACAAATATGTTTTTCTTTTCGGTTTATAAGCCTTTTCGTAGATGCTTTTGACTTTGACATGCATAATCATGTATTTACCCATATTATGCATTTACACATATTGTTAAATAGTTTAAGCAGTTTCAGAACCTTTGTAAAAGTTTGTACTATTCTTTAATATTAAGAAGTATTTAGTCCTTTAGTAAAACTATTATTTTATATAGCTACAGTTGTATATACGTCGTATAAGGTTTAATATATACTGCGGTATTTATTTTACCCACAACAATCATAACTATAAGTGTATCAGTACACACATTCTCAGCTTGAAAGATAAATAGGTCTTAAAGCACACATAAGATTGTTTAACTTACATATTAATGACATGCGTGTGATCAGTTGACTTAACATAATCTAGTTTAAATAGAATTGAAATTAACTTTTCATACCTGAATAATTCTTTTGTTACGAAAAAAAAAAACATTACACATTAAAGTATTTTTTGGATGCCAATGAAGGCATTACATAAAATCTTTTTTCGTTAAAAATTGGCTTTTCAATAAAAACAACAATATAATTTTAAACTTTTCCTAAATATATTAACCTAAAACAAAATATACATCTCATGTATGTTGAATAAATGAATTAAAACGAATAATCTAAAAAAAATTGTTCTCGTTTCACTCAATTTATTATTTATAACTCCGTTTAGACGGTATATAGTAACGTTTAAAATGTATCACTTGGTATGTTCATAAATTTACTTTATTCTGAATTTAAATTTATTTTATCAAATTATTACACATAATATCAGCGCTATAGACGTTTAATGTATTCTTACAGAATAAAACTTAAATTATTCCTAACTCTATTTTTAGGGTTCTTTTCTTTTTTTAAGTTTATATTTCTTAATCATTAATTAAATTAAAGCTAAAAATTAACTTAACATTATTGAAAATTTTATTTTAATTTGAATAACTTACTTTTTCTACCAAAACCAATACCATAGTTTCCTATGTCCTTATAAAATGTGCTTGTTACTACAATTCAGTCGAAATAATTAAGGACTAGTTAAACAAGGACATGAAAATATCTAAAAAACTTAACGAGTCAGATTATTAATAAGTTGACATGGCTCATTTGCTTTGAATTTTCATAATATTATTAATCGATATGTTCTTGATCTTTTCTAATCACGATACTGTTGAAAAAATAACCTAATTACATTTTTTGAGTACTTTTGTAGTTGGATACTATGATTTGATTTTTTTTGTCTTACTTAGTAGTCAATGATAGTCAATTACTAAAGTTTAGTTAGCTGAAATTAAGGATTTGGAAAATTAAATTTTTTCCCTATTAGCTCAAAAAAAATCGATTTAAAATATTTTGGACTATATATTATCATAATTAGCTTCAGTGAGTTATGATGCAGTTGAAAAGAAAAAAAAGACGACCACAAGAAAATATCACGATAAATGGATAAGTTCAACATCTCTTTCTTATGAATTAAACGATTTGATACGTATATAGGAATATATAAATAGAATATAAACAGTACTCATAAATCGACAAAAAAAGAATTAATTTTTTATTACTTACAAAAAATTAAGCATATTTTGAAAATAGTGTTAATTGTATTTAAATTATGAATAGGTATTTTGAAAACAAATATTATTTATACTTAATAATATTCAAAATTATAATACAAAAAAAAAAAGTATTATTTAAAAGAAATTATGTATATATTTTCTTCGATAAACATTACACATAATTATATAGTAGTATTGGTTGAATTATGTTTATAACATACAAATAACAGATTTTAAAATTATGGCGAAAATATTTTTAAAAAATAAAATGTATATTTTATTTTGAACTATAATTATATGTTGTAACACAATTATAAATTCTTCAACTTGTCGATAGGACTTCTCAATTTCTCTTACTCCCTAATGATTTGCAAATTATTATAACGGTTAGGTATTAAAATCACGCAACCAAATATGTATAATTCATAAAAACACATAAACCCTAAAAAAATATTTTCTGCAAAACGATTAGTTATAACAGGTTTTTCGTAATGAGACTATGTTCAATACCTACAGGGACATTTTACATTAAACTTTTACGAGTCTATAATGCGTATTATGTTTGATGTTAAAAAGACAAGATTCAGTAAAAGTATTAAGAATTTGAGCTACTTTTTAGTAGAGTATTTAATTTATAATACAAATGATATCGATCGATGTGACGTCATTGATTCCACAGCATCAGCGGTGACGTCAATAACAAACTTCGAGCGCTGTTGCACTGAAAAGGTCAACCGGTCAAATTCAAAGTACCTATGATATTATTGTAACAAAATATAAAAAATATAACGTAAGAATCTTAACTCTGCTATCCATCCAAAGAATTTAGGGTTGAATTTAAGTGTTAATCATCTGACAAGATATTACAATATATAAATTAGTTATTCAATTACTTGAAACGTTAGAGTATCCTAATAAGTGTTTAAATAGATGATATCATGTACATATACAGTCTTAATACGTAGGATTTACTGATTTTAAATGGTTGGTTAATGGGTCTACATAGCTCCACGACCTTTCCATATTATTCATTTATTGAAACCTCTAGGGATATTTTGTATTTTATATGTACCTATACGAGTATGTGTGTATGAAATGCGTGTAATAGGTAAAAATACTTCATTAAAAAATGAGTAATATACTATACTTTGACCTTGTAGGCAATTGTTGGTAATTTTTTATTTCGTAAAGAACTTAGTATAGGATAGAAAAGCTACAATATGATCAACAAATAATATTGTGATGCAAATCTCTACTTTTAATCAACTAAATTTAAATAATAAAGTATTATGATTTTTAGTTCATTTATAGAAAATATGATATGCACATTGATTAACTTTTGTTAATTTAATTAATCTATAAAAACAACCAACTGTGACATCGATTAATTAAATAAAAATAATCGATAAATTTGGATGTAATAGGACAAATTTGTCATTGCAATATTGGGGATGTTTGAGCATCATAAAGACGTTTATGTTTAGATATATTATTCAACTCTGAAAAAAAGTAACTATTAAATAACAAATCGAAATCGGTACCTAACCAATAAATAATATAAAACAAGTAATTTTCCAAAATTGTATTATTGTATACATATATATCAAACACCCCCGAGATTTACTACTTTGTGCTTAGATATTTATGTTGTTTGATACTGTATACTTATACATAGGCCTTGACTTCACAGGCTGCAATGGGAAAATCGCCCCCGTACTTTAATTATAACGAAGATAAAACGTAAATATAGCATTTTGCTTTTGTGACACCAAACTATCTATCTATATTAAGTTATTTGTTTGCCCCCGTGTTAAAGTCTAGAAGTCAGAGCCTATGGTACCTTATTATATTTAATTGAATATTTTTATTTAACATAATATTTATTATTTATTATTGAAATTTATTTGTCTCAGTATCTTTTATTATTTTTAAAATGTTTTTCATATGAATTATACATATCTGAAATCAGCAGTAAGGTAACTCATAGTTAGGGTGTGCCACATAATGTAATATTATAAGATTAAGTTGTTCAACATAATTCAATTTCATCTCTAAGTTACTTTTTTAACTTCACTCAAATTTATTACCTTAAAATTCAAATTAGAGGTGATAATAATTATTTGTAGCTTTAATAGTAATGCACATATAATTCTTAAATTGTATGAAATGTACAAGTACATAGTACATGTATTAACCAAACACTTTACGGATTACTGGACTTGACACGGTTTTTTTTTATAATTGTTGTATTATGTTGTTTTTAATTTTGAATAAACGATCTAGAATATATACATAAGTATGACCAAATAAGACGTCCTTGGTTTTAAAATACTATGTTACTCTAATTCGGAAACCTTTATTCATGTATAATATACATATATCGTATTGCTCCATCGATTTATTCAATTATCGGCTGAATGGTTTTTACTGTTTAGTTGTATATAGTTTCTCAATATATTATATCTTGCGGGCGACAGATAATAACCGTTTCAAATATTACATTTAAATATTAAATATTTTATTTTCGCCATTTAAAGTACTGTAATATATGATCTTATGAACATTTATGCAAATTCTTACGGTTCAGATGAAAATGGATTGTAAATAATTGTTATGCCAATGCTATTTAAATTACACGTCATCAAAATTGTATAAAGGCAAGTACCTTCCTACTACTACTATTTTGTACCGAGGAGAGGCACGAGTAGAAATGTACTAAACACTATTATTTTTATTCACAATTCTATTGTGATTCGTGACGGACATTAAACAAATATCTGTGTGAATACTAAATGCATGTTACACGGGCTTATGCGTACGCTGGTTGAATATTTGGCGAAACTATTTTTTTTATGTCAATGGTGGCAACGATGTAACTACTGTTTATTCTATAACGTAAAATGAAGTACATACCTATAAAATATATCATGCTATACATACTTCAGTTTTGATTGAATTTAACTTAAATTCGTTCCTTAACACTACTAATGTAAATTATAACCTATACTAAATTTTATTTTATAATTTCCCAAGTATTGAAATGCATTTATCATTTATTTTTAAAAGTATATTATAAGTAAGTTAATTACTATAAAAAAAAAAAACAATTACAATAAATCAAAATTATAAGTACGTTTTGAATAAATGAATTTTTAAATTTATACTTAAAATTATTTTCTTACATATTTAACACCATTTAAGTAATAATCGAATAAATACATTACATATATTTATTTTTACTATAACATAGAAGAATAAATACGATCATATTATTGTTACGAGAAGTGACTAGGAAAAAGCATACGTCAAGTCATTATTCAAAATTATCATGCATCTTTAAGTAAATATAAATTCACATGATTTCAAATCAAAATGTATTAGGTTGAATTTACGTAAGATAATGTATAAACCAAGGTCAAGTTTATCTTCACTGTGAGATCCCATGAAGTTTTTGATTATGTAACCGTGATAAACACGCATATAACCATATGCACTGATGGACCCGTGCAATTGTAAACAATGTGTATGAAGTTCAGAATAATTTATTGAAAATAAACAGTACTCTTGACAAATAATAATATCATTAGGCCCAAGATGGATTGAAATATATTATCAATATATCACTCTCAAGAAACGGAACAAAATTATTCTCTATCGTTCATTTGTCCTATTACGAGGTCGATAAGTATGCGACTATAAAAAAATTGGTATTTATTATCATTGTCATAATTCTAGAGAGGAACCGCAATGGCAAGTTTTCAATTAAAAAAATGCACTTCTTCGTTGATTATATTTCAATTGTCACCGCGTATTGACCTTGTGATTTTTTATTTCCTTATGCTAATTAATTACCAAAAATTCTACCCGCATTACATTTTTACAAGCAAAAGATATTAACAAAAGAACTTATGCTTAGAAACATCTTCATAAAAATTAGCAGCATAAATGATTTATAATTTATAATAATAATATTTAAATACCAAGTTCAAGGTCGTAGATGCGGTCTGCTGCTCTTCGTACAAGTTCACTATTTTTTCTTTCTATCATTTCCACTATCGTCTGTTAGTGACGTACATAATTATACTTCACGGATAGCACTTACACTATTGAAGGAGGAGGTGCAAGTCATGCGACACGAGCTTCCGAGCTAAAAAATTTAATATGAGCTGTACACCCAGGTTTCACATGCATAATTACACGAGTTTATTTTGTAATTGATAACAACAACATCGTACTGTCGTAGGCGTTATCAACTCGCTACGATCTTTGATGATGCTTAGTAGTTAATTAGTTATAGTTCCTAACGTTAATATAAACCAAAAATGCATAAAATATTTAATGACTGTAGAAGTATAGACCTTGGTAATACATCAACAAATTCGCCGTTAAAATAAAATATGTAAAAAATAAATACGATGTAAATGTCATTATACTCCATTCATAGTACGTTATACATTGCTTGCCTTTATATGTGTCGATAATTAGGCATGCAATAATAGTGTTTTCTCTTCAAAAAAGTATTGTGTAACATGTAGAAAGAAAAAGATTGAACAGAAACTCACATACCAATTAAAATACAAACAAACGGTTTTTTTCGTTCAGTTTTACATAGTGCGATAATTCGAGTGGATATATATCAAAAACTAGTGTTTATTTATTTAGTTCCAGGTTACCAAGTATAAATGAAATGCAATATATAGTATAGTTTTAATATTAATCTTCAAGGTTGTAGCGTTAGAACAATTTTTAATAAAAATAAAATATTTTTCAGCTTTAATGAAAATATTTTAAACTTATGTAGACCTATAGATAGATATTAATTATCTTTCATGTCTTTGTTTAAAATATATAAAATATTATTTGCGTTTCGAATTATAATGTACTTAAAACCAGTATTGTATGTAGTGTACATTTAATAAATTTAAAACCATTAAAAAAATACCCTCTTGCCCTATGTGATTGGAATTATATTACAATAAAAGTATAATTTCTAAAAATGTAATAAATCGAACACAACAATTTTGAACATTAACAGATTTATGATTAAACAATATTTTTATGATCAAGCAAATCGATTACGCTTAAGATAAGGTAAAGGCCATAAATTATCGTAGACACAGGAAAATTGAAAATATTTTTTGTGAAAAGCCTTTTATCGAAATTCGCCAAATCGAACCGGATACAGATTGCAAAAAAAAGTCGATTACCTGTGACCCAATTATAGAAGGTTTGCAATGGCTTCGGTGTCGGTGTGCGCACATTTTCTTAAAAGCACCGACAGGCCACCACTCGGCCTTGACCGTGCGCGCAACAAACGATGTGTACATACCTAAGCTACTCGTATAGCAATTCCATGTACATTGTATAATACCGCGAGAAGAAAAATACATTTGAAGATTCATTATTTTGAAGTACTAAGTGCCATTTGCTAATTATTCCCTGTTATTAATCAGCTTTTATTGTAATACACTGATATAGATTTTTATATAATTCGTCGAAGATAATACTGAATGAGAGATTACCTATGAAACTATTAAGACCATGTACTTAAATTCGAGGATATTAGATTACTAAAAATATTGATGTTTTACAAATGTTAATCATTTTGGACTTTAGACATTGCATGTTAATTTAAGTTAATTAATTTTGTTTTCTACGAAAATCAAAAAATATCTTAATAGCTTTTTGACAGAATAATATATTGTAATATTTTGTAACTTACGTATTTACCATAAACTAGAAATACATTACTGAGAAATATAACATTTTTTTATTAGAAATTGTTTGTAGAAAAATATCATAAACCTATGAAATTGTTGAAAAATTATAAATTTTAAAATATCCTCGGTATTCATTCTCTAAGGGATATGTTATAATGATTATAGAACTTTTGTTACAACATAATTTTTGAAACTGCTACTATTCGTGTATCATCGTATTACAAAAGTTGCAAAAAAAAATTCAATGCTAATTTATTATCCTTAATCTGTAATAAAGAAAACCCATCAATTTATATATATTATATTTATATCAGTTATACTAACAATATTTTCTCTACGGCTTTGCATTCTCACAAATATTCTGAAATTATATCAATGTTTCTAATTTTTAAATTTTATGATACATATTTTCTATTAGTATAAATTGTAACGTTCTTCTTGTAATCTAATTATTAAACTAGTTAATAAAATAATTAAATTCAATTTATTTAATTATATAATTACTAAATTAGTTTTTATGTGTGATTATTTCTATGTTCAGAATATTAAAGGTATTCTATTTTTATCATCTTATGGTACCATTTTAAGTTAACAAAACTTTTACGATAAAATTGGATGTATAATCTTTAATATATGTTTATACATTTTAATACATGAATGATGATCATTTAATATTTTATTGATTCAACGTTAAATAATTTGTGTAGACTCTATAATAATTAAAATTGAAAATAAGTGATAATATTCACTTATAAATAAAATGTCATTTATATACATATTTTTTAAAATGTTATAATTTGATATTAATTCTTCGATTAAAAATGTCAATCACAAACGTATGTATGATTTGTGGCCGACACAGGTGGCACGCACGTGTATTGTATTAAATCGTTTTCCTCTTGCTGACTTGTATTCTTTAAAATAACTTGGAAATAAAAACTTGTTGAAAAACTAAACAAAGACAATTGATAAGGAAGTATAGGTAAAAGTCTGATGTGCAGAATAGCACTGAATTCATACGTGACTGACTGCATGCGTATATAAGCACACACAATGTTAATTCGCTCAAAACTACCCTCGAGACGTACGATAAAATATTTTTCGTATCGTAATTTGGCGTTTTGCGCAAATACATAAACCATGGGCTAGGAGAAATAAGGATAGTGAAGCATCTACTTATTCATATATATTTTATTTACACTGCAATTCCGATGGAAGTATATCGCACGGATAATGTTTGTATAACGCATGTGCATACGTAATAATATTACACTTATTATGGTGAAACAGGGGGCGTTGCAAATTACTCACGATACACATGTAAAATCATGAACAAGGGCGTAAAATCACGCGAATAACATTATACCGATACTATGTATATGGTTGGAATATTTACCGTTTAAAATGAGATCGATTTCTGATGTGCGAATGTAACGATGGTTGATGTCTAATCAGCATCGTTCGGCTTATGAACGTTGGAGAACACACGCATTCGCACACGCACGGCGAGAGTATAGCAGAAAATATTATATACGTTACGGAGAAAAAAACGAGGGAGGAAATGAAAAACAGAAAAAAAGAAGAATAAAAAAGTATAAAACCAAAACAAAAACAACGTGCACGCACAGCGGTATAACAAAACTATACGTAACGCGCGTTCGGATGCGTCTCTCGTGTCACCGGACGATTATTTATTATTTATTATTTATCATCACAACAGATCGGAGGAGGCATGTGTAACACACTACGCGACCACAGACAACACTACGCGACAACGGCGGTAACGCATGTGTCTTCTTCTCGACAGCGGCCGGTTATGTGTGTTTGTTGTTACCGGCTTCGGCAGCGGCGACGGCGGCGTTGATCGGCGGCGGTGGCGGCGGCGGAGGCGGTGGTGTGTACGAACGGAGCGGCGTGCCGCGTGTGCGCTCGTATTATAATAACGTGATGTTATTGTTTTGGTTATTGTTGTTTTGGCTGTTGGTTTATTTCCACCTTTTTTTTCCTTTTCTTCAATAATCTTCTGTTCCCCGGCTCCGGCACGACACGGCATTCACTTGACGAACGTCAGAGGTGTACTCGTCGAGCACATCGCAACTGCGACACCTGGTGGAACTTGATCGACGACGACGCCAATTAACCTTAAAGCTATCAAGCTCCTCCTCTTACCCACGTCTAGGAGTGACGATGGTCTCGCACATCGGTCGAGCAATGTTACTTTTTACCTTGTCAATTTTCAACAGGAGAGAACACCGAACACGGTCCGCGGCGATGGACTTAGCCGTCTCTATAGCGACTTAAGACTCGTATTGAGGCGGTTTTATTTGGTACATCATGGTAATCGCGACGCGATACCACAGAGTGTACGGATGTCACATACACAACATGTACCAGGTACGATCAAACCGATAACGGCATCATGCGTGGTCAGGACGCCAGAACACCGCGGCAAGTCTCCCACCGTTCTCGACCACTGCAGGTCCGATGATTCTTCCTGTTTCCACCATCGCGAAATGTTTTGCACGTCCATTCCGCTTTGTACGCTACATTATTATTGCAATTTTTTCGCGCACGTTTTTCCTCCTCGTCCACGTGGAGCTATCCCACCAAGTACCCGAGTGCATGATTTGTATACTATTTACATAAATTACAATCTTCATGCAGTAAGCGCACACAACGCCAGCACGTTATCGAAACGCACATGTGCATGTGTACTTATTATATTCTCATCATCATCACCGCGTAATAATCCATACATCGCAAGTTCGAGAAAATCTTCTACACACACATACATACACACACACACACACACACACACACACACACACACACACACACACACATACAAATGTATAAAATATAATGTTATGTACGTAAGTTGATTGAGTTGTGTAAGATCGTTGAGAACTGCGTGCGATATTTCTTAATTATATACGCTTGTTCCACAAACCTAGACGGGTAATGTAACTATGTCCTTTGTTCCACACGATACCAGCTATTTATCCGAAACTTATACGCGTTGGAATTATGTGGAATAATATTTTTGTTCTAAAACCTGATTATATGGATGGACGTGCTTGAATTGTATTTCATTATTCGGGATACAATATTAAACGAATTTCAGGAGGTGCCATATCTGCAACACTTACATAAACAATTATTTGTTGTGTGTTGTTATGCATAGTGCAATATTATTGTTAGAGCGAATTGTCTTGTTTGTTATTTTATCCGCAATCATATCAAAATGTATCATATACTCGTACATTTTTCTAGAAACAGTAATTACAAATCATTTCATTGACATACATTGTATAAACATATATTTTATGTATAGCTCATAAACAATATGCAGTAAATTATTATACAGATTATATTATATATTTGTACTGTAAATTTAACTAAAATCATAACTGTTTATGTTTTGTAAATATTGTGTGTGTATTGAATTCCAAGAAAAAAATACAGGTAGTAATTTATAATTATAATTGAAAATCGTGAAGGTTGTTTTCGTATGCTAGACGATTTCCACGGATATTTCTACGTATTACCTTCGTCATTCATTTGTTCAAAATATGTACACTTTACCAGAGTCAAGCTTTATTATTATGATTTAAGAATAATATTTTTCATCTAGTTTGCATTATTTTTGCCTACAGATTTTTGCACTCAGTTTTAAGATATCGACCATTATTGTTTCTAAAAATAAGTTTCATAATAAATATCCAAAAAGGAATTAAATTGTATGATGATGTGAAAACCCTATAGAACTAAACGAATTTAAAAAAAAAAAATGTAAACTTCAAGAGTTAAATACGAGTGTAATGATGTGCATCATTCGAAGGTTCAATTGTACGAACCAATTGTCATAATGTACACCATTCGATCTTAAAATTGTAAAATCTTAAATTTGTAAAATAAATGCAAAAACAATGAACGTGTTACATTTTTTGATAGTTATCTTATAAAAATAGTATAGGATATGTTGTATTATATAAGATATAACAGTGTTATTGTCAATAAAAACTTTTGATAACTGCCTAATTAGAAAAAAAATTAAATAGGTGGGTACCTAGGATTTTTCATATTTTTTATAATCCATTTCATTAAAAATCAATTACATAATTCAATGTAGATACTTTTATGAATAAAATTACTCCGGAAGGTTTTTCAATTAAGGATGTCGTTATATTCAATGCACGTCAATCGACATATATATATATACACATATGCGAATAATTTACTGGTAAAACAATCACACGGTTTTGATAAACACTACGAGCCCCAAATTTACATTTACTATTTGTTTAAATTGGAAACAAGGTTATTACCCGAGTCGTTTATATATGTGAAACATTTTTGACATGTAAACTAGTAGTTATTTATTTTTTCTTGTCATAACTTAACAAAGTGCTTAAAAAATATAATATATTTAAAAATTTAATTTTAACGAGAAATAATAATTTAATTAATTTTTGGAATAAATATTCGTTGTAAAGTTATATGTTTAATTAACTTTAAATATAACAAAATTGTGTTAAAAATATTAAATTGTTTTAATGTATTATGTAGATAATTTTAAGTTTTAAATAAACTAAATAGTTTATTTAGCGTTTACGAAATCAATTCTGGGAAGACTATTCAAACATTAATAATTTTCTCGGACTCATCAATTTTATAATAAAATACATTTATATTTATTTAATAACTAAGTAAATAATTAACATCTTAATATTTTAATCAAAATTATAGCTTTTTGTAACCATTTATGAAACACAGGACCACAGATAACTCTTTATGACTATACAAGGGTAAAAAATTATATTATATTACATCCGTAGAACAACATTGGAGTAATATGTACGTTGGGTAGTTATTTATTCCCAAAAGACCCATTAGGTGTATAAATGTATAATTTTGTTGTTGAAATATCAAACATGTAAATTGTATATATAGTATTGAATATAGTGTATATGTATATAATGGATAAACATAAAATATATAAAAATGAAGCCTTCTAAAAATGAATAAAATGTATATACTATTTTTATATTATTTGGGTAATGAAACTGTTAAAAATATATAGTAAAGTAGAATTATATTATAGAATACAATAATTTGAAATTAGAGCGAAAAGTGTTGAAATCAAAAGCCCACCTGCAAATATGCAATTCAGATATCACATTTTATCAAGTTTCATTCAAAATGGTATACTCAAATAATATAATTATCTCGAGTTCAAATAACAATAACATGCCACTAAACGTTACACCAAGATAAGATATATTCTAAAATTAAATAGTTGTAATATTACGATTTTTACCTGCAAGTGAGGTTACCTAACACTAACGATTGATAAACACATACGAGTAAATATTGTCATGTTTTCAAATTGAACTACAAAAATGATTAAAGCATTATATATGAATAAAGTATATATATATATATATATATATATATATATATATCATCCACAGTTTATTATTACCTAATATTTGTCTGTAGATTGTTAATAAAATTGAATATTAGAAAAAAAGTAAAACTAAAAGACTATAAGTTTTTTTTTTACTATGAATTTACACTAAATGTTAAATTAAATTATGGTCATTTTACTTCATAAGTGACGACAAACAATTTATACATTTTCTTCGATCATTTTATATAGTATAAGAACATTAACTTAACATTAATTTACATTAATTTCATGAAAAAATATTCTCACCTAAAATATATATTTTCATGTTTTACCTTGGTGTTTAAATATTATATTTTTATTTTCTTATACTGATAGTTACTCGATAGAAACTAATATAATAAGTAAATATATTCTCATGAATAATATTATAGTTAATTAAGTTTAGTTATTGTTAGAAATACTTTTATTGAACCTGGATACATTATATGAAAGTGTAACTTTTTTTTAATCATATTCAGTATTGTCAAATGTAGTAATTTAGGTAATGGTAAAATAAATATATAATCATGGAGTGGTTATAGTAATATAACACTACCTTTGTAATCTCATAAGGTATTTAATGAAGTACATCACTACGAAAGATTTTATATATAATGCTCTAAAATTGGTACAGTAATAACTATTCGTGTTCGATACTGTAAAGTAATATTACACATTTATCACCCATACAAACCTTACATTTTTAGAATACCTACTTAATCGTAATCGAAATATTTCGAACTCTTTTTGTTTTTTGAACTATTGTAATTTAGATGGGAAGCATTAAATCGATTGATTAAGGTCAGTGGAATAATATCTTAATCTCCTGCGTACGCCATAAATCTACTGACATTCGACCTTATTTCAAAATACAATATACCACAGCGTCCTTAATACGTAGACAATCTAACTAATTAATATAAAATAATGTGATATTATTTTTAATACTTAGAAAATGTGAAATTTTTTTCACATTACATATAACATATTAAATGTTTAAGACATTACCCATTATTGATTTGGCGATCTAATCATGAGTAAGTATTACACGGCGTGTTTATGAAAAATAGTTTGAACACGAGAGTTGAATTATTTGAAGAGTTATAAAAAAATTATAACTGTAAAACAATTTAAATTAAAAATAATAATTGTTTACCATATATATGGATTTATACGATAAATTTAAAAGTTATAAGTATACGTATTTAGTATTTAAACAAAATGAATGCCACAAAAATACGAAATTAACACTTGTGTTATAATATACGCAGTATAGACTTATGTTTCAACATGTTATAGGCAGTAACACTGGTACATATCATATTATCACTAGTGATATCATTGTTCCGACGTGATATTCAAGTATATATATATCATAATATTATTAATTCATCTTGCTTTAATTATCAAGAAACGTGTCTCATTTGGTCATAATCTCTGTAACTTCACTGATAACAATCGCATTCATTGCGAGGACCGAGTTTTTGATAACACTCGAAACAGTTCGGCGGATATAATAATACGAAGGTAAACATTTTTCGCAAAGTGGGTTACCGTGTATAATATCGGGTAAAAGTGCTTTTACGATACGCCCACAATGACGCCCGTCGTTAGCCTTTTACAAACCGCACGGTCGATAAGCGTCTAATGTAAAAAAAAAAAAAAAAAATACAATGTAACCGCTGCCGCACACTTGTGCAAAATACGTATATTGTATACATATACATGTATAAAAGTACACCTGTCAAAAGGTTAAAGGTTTATAAGCAAAGAAACGGCCCCCCGCGACGCCGTACCAATTCCCAAAAGCGATATAATTCATGCGCAAAAGTCTCTCGTTCGGTCCTCGTTTTTACGCGCGCGGTGCACATTACGCGCAGGGACGCCGGCCACCGTCGCGGTGACATATCATAATATACGAGGCCGCGGCACGGACGCTCATCACATTTTTCTTGTCACCTTATTCACGAACACCTAGTGCAAACACAAGTGGCGATATTAATATATGGGTAATTATTACACGCGTATTTTTAGTTTTTTTGCAGACAAAACAATTTAGAGAAATTTTCTTGAATACCATGAAGTTCCATCACTGGATGGATTCTTCAATCAAGACTGCAATTCAACCTCTACTTATCTCACTTATACTTATTGTAAAAATATATATTTACAGATTGTATAAATAAATATTTGATAAAAAAAAAAAAAAAATTTTCTTCAATATGATTTTTAACAAGCAAAAAATCGTAAAAAATAAATGATAATGAACTATTGTATGTACTCGTATAAACATACAACATAAATATATATACATATAACAAAGTATATTTTAAAACTATTGAACTAAGAAAAAGCGTTAAGTCATATTTCTTGTAGGTTTATTATTACAGTAAATCACTGATTGCATAATTGATTCCCGATATTCGATTCGTGTTTTATATAATTTTTTATTTTAATATTACAACACTATTCCCGCATTTCTATTAAACTATTTAACTATTAAACTAGCTCAAAAGTCCCTATATATATACTCATTGTGGTGTTTCAATAGAGTACACTACAAGACGCCGTATACTCTTAACATTATTTTGAATATTGACGAGTATGCTATGTATACTCTCAAGTCTCGCGGCAGAGTATAATTTAACAAACAAAGTATGGTGCCCCCAGTGATAATTGAATGCTACCCAGTGGTGGGGGATCGTGCCATTGAACAACATATTATCATAACGATAATGATGACAGGAGTTAATTTTCTCTGTATGTTCTTTTGGTAGACAATTTATTGAAGTGCCCACTCAATGAAAATCATTTAAAATATGTTCTACTTCGGGGAGCACTGATTTCAATTTTCACATTATTTACATTGTAGACATTTAGTTTTTCCTAAGATGATTAGTATATTATTATGAAGTCATTATTGACAGTATTCTATGTATTTATGACGGTATCGATTTAGTTAAATAATTTTAATTTATATTTCTGTAAACAATAAAAATGTATGCATTTCAATTTTTAATTAATATTTACAACCCTTTTTATTTATTATCTCTGTCTAAATCGTATAATATTTCACCTTCTGACCAGGCGCGGCTCCAAGGGGGGGGGGGGCACTGGGGCCATGGCCCCCCAGCTTTTTTCAAAAATTTAAATTTTTGTCCTTGATGTTTGTCTTTGTGAACTGTTAAATCCTGATTATAATTACCTACCTAGCTAACAATTTTATTTGGCGGCCTAAAAAAACCATATTACATTAATATGAGGTGTGTATCATAATATAGGAACGTAGTAGGACTCTGTATTCATTTGGAGAAACAACTATTATCAGTAATCACTTACAGGTTCCAGGTTAGAATATTCTCTAACTCTAGTCCCCTCTAAGTCCCCTTTTCAATTTAGCGATGGCTGAAAAAAATGGCCCCCTCCCCTTTGTAAGTTTCTGAAGCCGCGCCTGCTTCTGACACTGCATCGGCGTAGCATACTCTCAAAAAAACTGATGAATACATATAGAAAATAAATTAGTAAACTGTGTGAAAAACCGACTAATTTTAATTCAACCACATGTGCACAAAAATCGTCTAAGGAAGGGTTTTAAAATGATATATGTTATGTTAAGTAAAAAGTCATTAAAAAAATAGACGATAGAATATCAATGATCAAAAATATCAAAATCGACAATCAATAAATGTCAACAAATGTCTAAACAGCTTGAATAGCTGACTTGTCAGTAAAACACGTTCTATCGAATGCTGCATTTACAATGATAATCGAAAAAAGCTGGAAAATATCCGAAATTAAATAAAAAAAAAAAAGCGGTAAATTGAGAAAATTGGCAATGTTAAAACAAAAATAGACAACAATATATAAATGTTTAAGTCGGTTTAATTTTTTTAGAACAAAAATTAGGTGTATTCTAGTAAAAATATACATAAAAAGATCTTCTAGGGGGGGGGGGGGGGGGGTGGTTTGTTGAACCCCAAAAACCTCTCCGTTGCGCCCGGACCTGCGTCACAAACCCGTGTATATGTACACGGTCAAAAGTGGCACATGGCTTATTTTCCGAAAAAGCTCTAGTATACGACGATTACCCACCCTTCAACACGAAAAATAACCGGTTAGTGGCATTCGGGGACTGCCGCGATAAAGCTATTGCATATTAAATAACTAAGAAGTTGATATAATTTTAAATTTTTTTATTATTCTAGTTATTCAGGAATTTGTATCATAGCAACTACGATATTCCATTAATTACGGGATTCCACAGGTAGTGGTCACGCTTTTTCGTTGCGAAAAATTTTTTTTTAGTCACTACACCAGGCCTGCGATAAAAGCTATGCAATAGCTTAAAAATGTATTTTTATTGTAATTATTGAATTCGTGTATAATTTAAGGTGTGCAAATTTGAAATTTTTTGGTAAAGAACTATTGTCACACGCCATAAACCATCTAACCATGTCGATCGTGAAGCAGTCGCTTAAGAAAAACAAAACACCCACGTCCCGCGGACACTGCTACGTCGGTCCGACGCGAATACGCGAGAAACGGTCGTATGAGAAATGCGTTACGCTTGCTAAGAATCATACGCAGGACTGCGTATTAAACGACATGTTGTCGCTATTCATCGTTATTCCGTCGAATCACATCTCGTCGTAACATCATCCGTTATTACTATCCTCGACGCGCACAATATTTTCAAGCGCGTACCTGTCCGTACGTCCGCGCTAACCGTATAAAACTACAGTCGTACACGTACTCGTATACAAATACGTATATATGTACATCTCTTGTATATGTCCGTCGCACCGAAGAGTTCAAGGTTGCACGTATCAATTGACTGTACGTAAACGTAAATGCGCACTCGTTGCCGAACGATTTTCGGTTAGCAGAGGCTGCGACTGAGATCCGATGATCACGACGACGATGATGATGACGATGATGATGATGATGATGATAATGATGATTACGACTATGGTAATGACGATGCGACCGATGCGACGGGTTCCTCACGTGCGCGAATACGGACACATATGTGGCGTGCACACGCGCGTGCGCGGGCTTTCGGTGTGTGTACACATGCCGTTGATGCTGTGCGAATATCAACGAGTCATCGTTGCGCCCATGGCGGGCGTCCGTGCGTGCGTGCCGGTGCGTTCGCGTGCAAACCCATACATCATCATTATCGTCGTGGCCGTCGTCGTTACGACGGTTCTAACTTATAGGTGTACGCGGTGGAATTGCGTTGCGCGAATGCTACGCCCCACGGTCCGTATTTTATTGTGACGTCAAAGCAAAACCTCTACCTCGCCCAACTCCATCGCCGACGTTGCCCCCGAACCGCCCGCGCGTACCACCGTCACGGCCGCCGGTGCGTGCAGGGTGGCGGCCGCCGCGGTCGAATATTTAATATTATGATATACACACCTCGGACGTCGGGCGGCGGCGCGCGCTCGTATGCCCGCAGAACGGGCGAACACTCGCGAAATGCATTTTGCTCTTTTGCGTGTAGTACGCACGGTCGAACCGGTGATATTGGCCTTCGGGGTGGGAGGGGGTGGTGAGCGCTGCTGGCCCGTTCGCAAAAAGCGACCGGCGGTTCACCTATGTGCGCAGCAGCCCGCCGCCGCCGACGATTAACTGTACATTATTTTTGTTTTCGTCGCAGATTCCGCACATTATTATTATTATTATCATCATTATCATTCTACGTTACGCGTTCCCTCTCATTGCCGAAAGACGGTTTCTGTTTACGTCTTGTACAGATGTGACGGCCGCACACTGCAAACCTGCGAAGATCATGGAACTTTATCGATATTTTTCCAAGCAAAAATACATTAAACGCGTAGGATATTACGTAAAACATTTCTTCATCATGTTTACGCACACGCATATACCAAGAAAATGCAGCGTTTTTTCCTGATAGTTACATTCCGTTAGTTCGTTGTCATAAGCGTACATAAGTATCCATATTATGTTTTGTCGTACTGTCCACCGCATAATCTACACTCATGTGTCACACTCGTGATGTAAAACGGTATAAATAAATATATTAATATACACGTATATGCATACTTAAATATATACACACAATAGTTCTAACCGTGTCAATTGGAAGATATAAATGTAAAATTTGACCCATTTCTGAAGTGTCGAATTTCAATGAACCAATATTTATTAGATGTGTAATATATTTTGGTTTCGATTTGCGCTGCAGTTTACATTTACAATATATACACGTTCAGATATTATATGAAGTAAGTATATATAAACATAAGTTTTTGCATTGATTTCTTTAATTACAAATACCTACTTACATTAAAGTGTTAATATTTCTGGAAAGCGTTAAGTTACTCGTCATATAAATATATACATATATATATATATATATATATATTAATTCATATTTATTAATAATAATTGGTGAATATTAATAAAGTAAATAGAAATACATGTGAAATAAAATATAGCGTACCACAAGGTATAACTGCATAGGGTCCCATTATATTTATTTTGTATTCCAGAAAATGTGCAATGTAAAAATAGAAGGATCCTTGATTACATATGCTCTAATATAAGTCCTGAGACGGAGTATATGAAAATACTTCTACAGGTTAAAGTATTAAAAGCTTTAAATATTAAAAATCTATCTATAAATTTAAAAACAGCCGCATTTATGCTGTTTTTTATTTAATAAATCCTATTTAAAGCCGCGTTTACACGGTGACAATAATTGTCATAACAAATATTGTGTTTCGTGCGATAGCTGATTAAAATTGACTAACAGTGTCACTAGTTTATTTAATTATTCACTTTATTATTATTTATAATTAACTTATTCTCTTAGGTATTGTTTTAATTTTACTCATCGATAAATTATGTCCGAAGAAGTTGTACGCTCAATGATAAGAGTGATCGAAGAAATGATATTATCATATTAAAACACAAAAAACAAGGTTTAAAAAAAAAAGAGTGGGTAAGAAAATGGATTAAAAGGCGGAATAACTTGGGTGTTACAAATACAATAATTAAAGAAATTGCAATTGAGGACCCCAAAAATTTTTATAACTTTTTAAGAATGAATGAAGAAATTTTTCCTCCGCCACATTTTTTTGCTGATTCTTAAAATCAGGGATACATTTATCCCACAAACAATGATGCTCTTCGTAGTTTTAAAGAATTCAATAGTATCAAAAACCATTTTGAATTATTTTAATTTAAAAATTTAAATTAATTGAATTAAAACAGTATCCGGATAAAATAAAAAAACCATTAAAACTGTAGCCCGGTCTGTAGGTATACGTGATAACAAGTAATAATTGATAACAACAATACAAAAATCGTACGGTGGCAGTTGACAGTGTGGCAGCAGCTGTCATTATGTTTACATGACGACAGTCTCACGACAGCGACTATCGTGACGGCGACTGTCGAATGATACTGTCATCATGTAAACGCGCCTTAAAGTATAAGAGTATTTCAACATATGACTGCGAAAATAATAACAAAATCTATTATCTATAGATTATATATGGTATGCCAATAAAAAAAGTTTTTAAAGTACGTTATTTAGTTATAATTTTTGACAATAACCAAGATGGAACTGACATATGAATAATTTAATACGTTTTTATAATTAATAGTAACTATATTATGATATTACGTTTTGTAACTTTCATGCTGGTCAATTAAAAAATATGATACCAAAACAAATAATGACAAAAGTCTGTATCAATAAAATTTTCAATATGAATTTTTAGTTTGAGATGTCCTTCGAAATACTATATTAAATTCACATATTAAATTCACTTCAAGTACATAAAAATATTTTTTTTTTGTATCTGTCTATATACATGTACCCTACAAGGATCCACGAATCATATAAAGTCACAAATAATTAGACATTGTCTGTGTAATTCCTATATAAAAATTTGTATATTTGTACATTATTAAGCAAACTAGATTGCCCATTGATTATAAAGATTATACTCATAAAAGAGATATTACAAAATATGATTTTCGAGTTAAATTTGTTTATAAATCTTTTGGTTAGTCTATTATATATTATCTGGACTAATCTATTTAAATTCTATACAGAGGGGTGCCTAAAAATATTTTTCGGGGAGGGGATCCAATATTTGTATTACCTTTGTATTACATTATTTTAAATGTATTTATTCACAAGATAATAATTTGGGTAATAATTAATTTCATAGTACTAGATCGACAATGAGTTGTAAAAATAACCCTGGCAAATGTTTATGATATTAAACTTAAATTTTATTAGGTAATACTTTTTTTTTTAAATTGGTTAAAATTTCGGGGAGCAGTTGAAAACCCCAAGATAAACCCCTGATTCTACACCTAATGAGTTAAAAATAAATAATACAACGTGGAATTATGAATACTAAGGCTTATAATACAAATCATTGTTTTTTAAAACTAGATAATGTCATGTGTTAAACATTTTTCTTTTTTAATTGAATTTTTATACATTCCATTAATATTATTGATATTGAATTATAATAATGATTGATGTTTATCATGTACATTTAGTACCATCGTAAACTATAAGCTTAAAGAAGGTAAGTAATCTGACAATGCATACATTGTTAAATAGTAATTTGTAATTTTTTTAATGTAAATAAAAATAATGAAAAAAAATACTATCAGTTATATATTAATTTTATCATTATAATGTAATGTAATACATACACTTAAAACAATATGATATTTTTATATTTTATTTATTAAATTAAGTATTGTGTTGTGTAATAATTCAGACAACCATGTAAAACCTTAAATTATATAGATAAGAAAAAATATTGGTTTTCAAAACAGTAAAAACTTGTTTTTTCTGTACTTATAGATTTTACGTTTTGTTATGTTCAACAATACATATAGGTACTTCATACAGAGCCTACAAAATAAAACAAACCATTTGTATAATACATAATATAGGTATTTTTCGTTTTATCGCTAGGAAAATTAGCTTCCGGTTTTTTGACCCTGAATTCAACATAATTATAATACAAATTACAGTGTAACATATCCAACTACATTTTAGTACTGTTTATATACAAAATTGTGAATTTTATTTTTATAAAATAATACAACTGACAATTGTGAATCCACTGGTAATTATCATGGTTAAAAATTACATTTATAAGGTAATACTAAATGAAAGAAAGTAATAAGACATTTTGATTATACAATTGTAAGTCACGTTATAAAAAAGAAACTGACGCAATAAAATATAATGTGTATAAATATAATTTCTAATAAATAATTATTATGATAAAATTCTTATAAATTCCTTAGTTAAAATTTATGGTAGGTACATTTATAAGAATTATTATGATACATAAGACGCTAATCTTTATCCTAACTCTAATTATCTATATTATGTCTTTTGTTTATTTTCAAATAAGCGGATAATGCCTCGAAATGATAGCGTGTATGTGAAATGACATCATACATAATATAACAAATTAAACAATAGTATTATAGTTGTTTTGATGAATATATATTTGGAAATTTCATAACATTTTTTATTTATAATTTTATAATTATAAATATAAAAAAAGCTTGTTCACACCTTCATGGTCATTTTTAATGTGAGATAACAATTATTAAAAGATTGACATTCTCATGATGGATGTGAGTCATTGTTATGGATGGGGTAATGGAACAGATGAGAAAAAGAAAACAACATTCAGATAAAATTTGTTTATTTTTTTAGAATTGAAGATGTGTTACAAATAGAAAATAATTACAAATTTACAAAATTGCATAATGTTTATTTATCAAAATATATGAGCATGTTTAATGTACTAACAGTAAATATTCAATTAAAGATAAAATTCTATAAAATATCTTTACTGACTAATCAAGTAAAATCAACTGGAAAGAAATTTGTAAATTTAAATAGCAATAACATATTCTTAAATACATTTAATTACCAAAATAATAATACAATACTTATAGATTACGGCTTAAATTTTTTAATTTGTATGTTTATGGATGTTTACTTTTTCGTAAGACATTATTAGATGTGTCAGATGTTAGTAAAAAATACGACTTTATGACGAATCAGCAGAAAATTTCAAAAAATTGTTTTGGAATTTACTTTGAGGGATGCTGAGTGTATTCCATTATATCAGTCTATAATAATTATGAACATCTTATTTGAAAAATATTTTTACAGATGAAATGTTGATTCATTTATTAATTAAGACTTGTTGATTTTATTATTAATAATAACCTATTATTGACAATAATAGGAATGCATACTAATATTAAGTTACTAATTGTTTCCATTATTATTATTATTATTATTATTATTTGAAAGGAAATGTTTGTAGGGTGTCATATGTATTATTTAATATAAATAAAAGTGGACATTGGTATGTTAATATTACTCCTATCACTATAATAATAATATAATTTCGTAAAGCTATTTAATATATATTATAACATATTATGTTATATACAATTTCCAACAATCGTAATTTATATTGTACCTATTAAATATTCACACTATCACATATTAATACGTTAGATTTTGCATTGCGAATTACATTAACTATACATATAAAAAATAAATATATTTTTAACAAAATATTTTAAATTAGTTAAGTTACTATAATTTGTTCATACTTTTAAATATGTATGATCTGATTTAAGCATTAAACTTTTTTAATTATATATATTCCCTACATAAAATAATATTGTGTGTTCGAAAATTGTATTAATACATTTTTGAAAAAAATATAATCAATTTAAATTAAAAAGCCTAAAGCCTTTAACTAAATAATGGTTGAAATTCGATTCAGTATAGATTTACATTACAGTTTAGACTCAAGCTGTGCAATACATATATAAAACATATGCACATTTTACCGTTGATAAATGTTTGTGTAATTAACAATTAAAATCATTAATAGTCCGAACATAATTTGTTCATATTGCGTGTGTCTACTTTTAGCCTTGAGCCGTCTTTTTCAACAATAAATAAACAATTGTTTTCTATTTTTTCGAATTTTCGTAAAAAAAAAAAAAAAAGTAAATGATAAAATAAAATAATACATGTTTTGCGAGACTCAGGAAACGATGAAAATAATCGTTCCAGACATTGCGCATCGGCTGTTATTCAAGGTAAATGTCACATTTCGTAACTTTAAAAATTTTTTTCAAATATTTTTGATCTAAAGCGAAGGCGTTATTAACTAATAACATTTTACGATGATGTATTTTTTATAGAATTTGTTACGGGGAAAACACTTTTCAGCATAATGTATGTACTTATTGAGGTTTGCCTTAGATGATGTTAAATTATCCATAAATATACATGGATTGTGTACTTATTTATGTCAAAATTAGATGTATGAAAATATCTAAAAATTTGGAAATTAAGGGATTTTGTAAATTTTAAAAATTATATTAATTGAACTTTTTTTACAATTATTTTTCAAATATGAATGTTTATAATTGTTTTTATATAAATTATGATTATACGAAAAATCCTAGGGTTGTTGAAGTTGGCGAAATGAGACAAATGCCAAATTTATAATAAATAAATTAAGTTAAAACAATATGAAATAAAAAGTAACAATTCATTTTATACTATTTTTCAAAAAAATTATCGTACTATACTTTTGTACAAATGTACTTGCCATTATTAATTATAAATTTATACCGACGATCAGTGTTAGTTATAATTTAGAAAATTGTAAGAATTTTTTATTTTGCTTATCATCAAATCGATTTATAATACGTAATTGGTTAAAATATAACTCTGGAAAATTATAATTTAATATCCTTTAACAAACAATTTATATAGTCTTAATACGTTTGTGAATATGTTTCCCCCTACTAATCACAAAATAATTTTTATATTGTTGTTTTGACCTCGTTTTTTTATTATGTTTTTGTAACAGTATTATACGAATATCATATTGTACATTCGTACCAAATGGGATTATAAAAAACAATAAAATATTATATATTTAATTAATACAATTTTCGAAGGACTTAAATGATATTTAGATGAGTACTGAATAACAATATTCTTATTAATTTCATATTACATCAAATATAAATAATTGATTTCATGGTCCTACATCATTACATATTTTTTTATTAAATTAATTTATATATATTTTTATTAGTGTTATTTAATAGTTTATTATCTTTATACATCAGAGAGATGTGTAAATTTTTTTTTTTTTTTTTTTTTATTTAATAAAAGCCTCATGACTAAGGTTATTGGCTTACAATGTTTACCGTATTAATATTACATTATACATTGTACATTATATACAATTACAATTATAACAACATTTTTGGTTTAGATAACTAATAAGATAAAATTAGATAAGGTTGTACAGTTTGGTTATTTTGAGGAAAGTGGTGATTTTGTTGAGGTTTTCTTCATCAGGTCCTAATGCTTCATGTAAGTGGTCAGGTATATTCAGAATTGTTCTAGTGTCGGCATAATTGCGACAGTGTAGGATTATGATGTGTAAATTATAGTATATTTATATACATTTGGATAATACATTATTTTTAAACGGAAGACATTCAAATAACTGACATCAAGCATTATTATTAATAATAAAAATCATGAATTGTCTATACTATATTATACTTTCATATAAAAGTAAAATTTGACCTTGTATGAGGGTAAAACATAACAACAACAAAAAATTAGATGTGCAAGTGTGTGAACTCATTTTATACGGATATGCGAGTACTTGACCTTATACGCTTTTTAAATTTTATCATCAATAGTTTAATAGTAAATGTTTTTTTTAATATAACATTGTATTTAACATAGAAAAAAGTAAATGCATTTATTGAAATTATTTGTTAGAATCAAGTTACAGAATACTACACTTTTTTCAAGATGTAGAAAATTCTATAACTAAATAAGATAACAGAGATACCTATAAATATATAGGTATATCCTATAAGTTTTAAAATTTCTATGTTAAATTTCTAAAATGTTCATCTTATTATTTTATTTATATTATGCAATTGATATTTATGGAAAATTAATAAACAAAAACCAATTTAATTAAATTAAAATAATCTAAGACATAATAAAAATGTTCTGTCCCTATCGTTTTAATGATTGAGTACGTACAATTAAAAGTATCAATACATAAAAAAATAAAATATCTTAATTTTTTAAATAATTTTTTTATTTACTTGTTTATTAAAAATAACATAATTATGTTGAATACAGGTTATATAGCAGGCGTTATTTATTAAATTATAAAACGTATTTATAAACATTTTGGCTCTTAATACCATTGTATTTATACATGCGGCTTGTGATCATATTCATGTTGGCCACCCATTTTGTACATTATATTAATTATTAATTTG
Organism: Sipha maydis; assembly: GCA_034509805.1. Taxonomy (NCBI): domain Eukaryota; kingdom Metazoa; phylum Arthropoda; class Insecta; order Hemiptera; family Aphididae; genus Sipha; species Sipha maydis. Next base: position 15,332 of record JASXSY010003552.1, on the reverse strand, counting down.
TTGAAGAAAAAAAAAAGGTTTTATTATTTTTATTGAAATGAAAAATTATTTTATAATTACTATATTTTTAATAAGTTATCCAGTAAACTGTACTTAAATATAGAACTCAAATTAACTTTCAATTTAAAAAAAAACATATTTTAATTAAATTAATAACATAATTTTTGTTGATCTTATTTCAGTCAAAAGAAATTAAATTAAAATTATAAATTTATAAACTAAATATATACCTATATAATGAATGTATGTTTTTTATTAAATGTACTCATGTGATTCTTTTTATAGTATAAACTTTATACCATATTTGTATACAAGTGTATAAGTTTAAAAAAGTGATTTCTAATAGAATTATAGGAATTTATATATATGATAATAAAATACATAATTATATTATAGATTACAGACCAAGGTAGACAATTTTGGTTTGACAGTCTTATTTTTAAAAGTATACCTAGTCATGATATTTGACTGAATGTATGTTAGAAAATATGAATTAATTACTAAACTGTCCTAATTTATATATATATATATATATATTATATAATATATATTAGTATCAACCATCGAAATTTGGAATAACGAAATACATTTTATTTATTGATGATGATCAATAAACATATTTATTTTTATGTTAATAATCATACATTTTTACCTTTGTATGAATGTCTCAAAGATTTTATTTAAATTTTAGTAGTTATAAAAATCACGAATTTACTTTTGAACTTTTTGTATTTTATTTTTCATTTTGAAATCAATAATTTCCTTTCCCAGAATTTTTATTCTATCCTCCTAAAAATTAGATAATATCTACAAGAAATATCAGCAACTGTCAATACTTAATGGCTTTAATTATTACAGTGTTTAATGTGTATATATTTGCGCATATCTTTTCTGAATTAGTTTAGATGGCCCTAGGTGACCAATAGGCAATTATACATACGACCTATATATAAATAGTTACATATTAATGTATGCATATTTTTTGTAAATTTATTTATTTTATATGAACAAATTAAATAACTATATGTAGGTTGTAAAATATGCAATTCTTAGAAAGTTATATGATGTATCAGGATGTATAACTATAAAACCTATAAAATACTATGATTTTTAATAAACAAATCTATAACCATATAATATATTATACTGTATTGTAATTTTGTGTGTATTTTTTTAGAACGTAAAATTACATTTAAAAATAAAGATCTAAGAAATAAGTAACATAAAAGTATTTTCATGAGAAGTATTCATTATACAATATAGATAGACAAATAACATTTGAGTCATTGGATTTTATCAGTATAATATAAGGACATTTATTAGGCTTTAAATGAAATAATTTGGTATTCTTTAATATATCTAACTATACTTATCGAAATATATATATATATATTTAGGTATACAACGTTGAAATTATAAACTATAATACATTGATATTTAATATACTTACATATAGTTAAGGTGCAATCAAATTTTCAAGGTTAATTAATATTAAAATACAAACATTTAAAGGAACCTAAAATGTAATTTGAATTATCAAAACTTCACTGATATAAATTAATATTTTACAATACATATAAGAGCTTGAATATTGTGACATTATTTTTTGATCTAAATTTTTTTTTATTTAGAAGTAAATAAGAAAGTTACATATTTAATGTTAAGAAATTATAATTTAAAAAAAAGAAAAAGAATATTTAAAATTTTATATAGTTTAATATTTAATGACATTGTTTATCTTATAAAAATAATCCTTGCAGTGTAAAAATCTAAAAAAAATAAAGAATTTATTTTAAACATTGTATTATCTTCACAAACATATAAATATAATCCATAGTAACAATTGGTAAAATAAATTAAAAGTATAGGTATAACGGTATAAGATAAAATTAAAAATTGTATTATACGTAAAAAGTAATAATTATTTTAAAACAATGTTAATACCGTACAAATTACATTGACATAAATTTATTTCACCGACTGAGGTTCATCACTGTTAACGATAATGATGATATATAGATAATAATGTAAAATTAAAACTTGACAAGAATAGTTTTGTATGACATTGGCAAAAATATTTACTATGTATCACAACTATATAAAACAATAAATTCTTGTCACGTATATTGAATAATAAATCATACAATTATGACATAAATACGTATGGAACTAGAAGCCAATCAAATTTTAGAATTTTCTACTCTAAGAAGAAGTAGTTTATTTAGTTTATCATATTATTTTAAAATTATATTACATACATTTTCTTCGATTTCTTTACAAAATATTTTTCAAATTTGATAATAGTCAAAGCAAAATAAATATTATAAAAAGAAAATTATATTTGATTTTAAGTTATGGTTGTTGAAGTAGTTGTTTCAAATATGATAGGGTATGGACATCAGGTAAATAATGTATGAAAAATTAAGTAACACCTTAAAATATAATAATTCTAAAAAACTATTTAGTGAAGTATTTTCTAAAATAAATATTGAGGATCTATTAAATATCGATTTATTTTAAATTATAATAGTTACAATCAAGTTTTAATATATTACTAAGTACAATTGTTATCACTTTTTAAAATTTTTTTATTATAACTAAAGTTCCACTAATTGAAAAAACAAATTGTACGTTTATTTTATATTTTTGATACAATATATTGTCAGCTCATAAGACATATGTGACTTTTAATAAATGTAATTCTATAAAATACAAAGATTATCGAATAATCGCTATCATGTGTTTTTATTATATAATAAGAAAAAACATTATTGGACAAATCCTGTTTCACTCTACTCAAGAATATGGCAAGTACTACAGTTATATTTTAAACAGGATATCTGATCACCCTATTATAAGACAAATTCATGACCTAACCTAAATTACTTTATATTATTTGTCAATGCGTCAAAATTTATATTCAAAGAACCATAAAAACACCAACAGAATAAAACAGTATAACATTTTTAGTATAGGTGTCTAATATAGGTAATTGAAGACGTAGTTATCAATCTTGTTAAATGTATATCCTTAAAATTACTATGCATCTAGAACATATTAGGTTTATTATAATCAATCAATATAAAATATGTCAATCTTAAATTACATGTAAAATAAATAATATATAAGTATATGTAATTGATATTCAGAGGGTAGCATAATTATTAATATAATGCGTCGTCCCTTAACTATCTAATAGTTTCAACTGACATAATTCATGTTTTTAATGAAAATAACGATTGTTCAAAAATTTAAAACCCTGGACTAAATTTTAATAATTAAACCGACCAATCGATGTTTAAATTAAAAAAATAATAAAAAGAAAAATCGTCTTCTGAACATAGTTTCGATAGCAAAACGTGATCGTATTAATGATTATTACATAATTCTTTGACACTATGTGCGAATTGCGAATCAAGAAGAAAATATTAACAATTAATGTCTTCCAATGGTGTTGGCAAGTTTCCATGTTATTCGTCGTTTTTACTGCATTAAGAAATGTTTTTTTAATGCCTATGTAAACATTTTGGTTTAAAAATTGTAACAATATATATATAAATCTATTCTTGTCCTTTAAATATTTTTCTTGGTAAGGAGTAATGAAAAATATGAATTATATCATTATATTTTAACGATAAAATATTTGAGGTAAAACCATCAGCTCAAATAATGAAAACAATTTACCTTTCCACGATGGTATCACATAAAATAAACAATACAAATTGTATTGGTTATAGTTCCAACAGTCGAAGTACAAAATAAACATAAGAATAACGATAAAAATTAAATTATTCCAAAGTCCTCGAATAGGCCATTTTTTTTAAATCATTCAACACGCTTTAATTATTGTACAATAATATTCTTTAGATAATAAAACGTTCATGGAAGTTAGAAATTCAAGAAATCTATAACATATTCATAGGTACCTTTATAATTATATTATTTTACACAGTTATAATTTTAATTAAACAAAATGTAAAATTCTATATGATTTGTGTAAAAATGGAGAAAAATTATAACTTTATTTCATTATATTAAACTAGGGCAATAAAATATATAATTAGAGATGTATTAAAATATACTTCAAGAAAATTGTAAAAGTAAATGTGCATGTGATATACTTGTGTTAAAATAATTAGATCTAAAGATACGATAAGAAAAAGAAGAATTCAGTTTTTATATATTTACTAACATGTTAACCATATTGTAAACATTAAAAATAGTTGTAACCAATATTTTTACATGATCGTTTTGAAAAAAATATGTGTTAATTTTTTTATGTTGTGTACAATTATTTATGTGAAAATTAACAATTATATGATATTAAGTTGATCACAAATTTAGTATAAAATATTATAAACAAAATAAATAATTGAAGACTTTTTATACCAATAATTTATTGTTGAAACGAAAATTCCCATTAATTATATAACCTATTGTAAGCTTATTTTGGCAAAAATAATTAAGAATAATAAATTTAGTTATACGCGTTATGACCATTGAATTATTTAATAGATAAACAAGGTGGTTATAATATCCGGTGTAAGTGATTTTAGGAAGAAAGCCAAGTTAAAACTATACATTTTATGAAGTGTAATGGATAAATTCGAATAATTATGATTTATAACTTTCAGTATAATTCCTCTTATTAACTGTGTGAAAAAAAACATAAAATAACAATTTGATTTGAATTTTACAAACAAATGCATTCATTTTAGTTTTTATACAATAAACTTAACTGTAAAATTCTTAAGGAGCAATAAATATTAACGTAATAAAAATAAAATAGAATTTCGTAATATTTTAGAGTTGTAGATTTATATACATTTATTATTTATAAATAAGTGTGTTGTATATTTTATTAATCATTTTATTGGAAATTATACATAATCTTAAAATATAATCATATATTGGACCATATATTTCAACCAGTCTAACAAAATTTTATTCCGCATAAAGAAGTAAAGGTATCTACATTTATAGAGGTGTATCCCATGATATTTGAACTTTTAATGTTAGAAGTATAGTAATCGAATTTTCGTAAAAATTAACATTCGAAAAAGTTCAAACGCTTCGGAACACACTTTAAATTAATAAAAATATGGACGAGATCAAATATTATAAGATTTTTAAAAAAATTTAACCAAAACACATGAAAATTGTTAGCGTTATTAAATTTATGATTTCATAATCCAATATTTTTAAACCCAGCTTGCGTTTGAAGTATTTTTAGAAGAGCTTTTTCTGTTGAGAAATATAATAGATACGAATTATAGTATGTCGTTCATGGTCATCTGAATGGAGGGGCTAAATGTTGGAGGGGTAAACTTTATGGGCCGAGTACACAGCATTCAAGGACGGTATATAGTCGAGGGGACTGGGAGTGAAAGTGCCTTTCGGAGACGCGCTGGCGCCCGCGGGCGCTTCCATACCAGATCACCGCTGCTGTTGAGGCCATTTACCCATGGCGCCTCGGGTATGGAATTATCCTACTCATAAGTCTCAACTAAACACTAATTTTCGGATACTTACCCTACCGGTATTATTCAAAATGTACTACTTTATTCATATACGTATAAATACAATTTATCATATTTATCATAAATCTTAATAAATTATTTAATATAATCAATCACATTTTTGCGCTAATCGTTTTCCGGAAATAGATAAAATATTTTTCTACTGATTTTTAAAATGACGATGTTTTCATTTTATTTTTACTGAATAGATACATACACGTATAGATTATTGTTATTTTTATATATTAATTATTACTTATTAATAATTGCTTATTGTGTTAATATATTTTTATTAAATAGTATTATAATAATATTTGCTATTAAGATTCTCCAATTACCCAATAATACGATTACTATATAATAATATTACTTAGGAATTTAGTTTTACAAACAAATCTGTAATAAATTATTGATTCATTAAAATGTATTTTACATTTACTTGTTTTTAGTAAAAAATATTTTTAAAAACTATGTTATACCTGTATAAAATATTAATATGATTATAGACCTGTTTAATAACAATTTAAAAACATGTAAATACCATAGCTTTATACTTATTGTTTAAAATAATTACAGTGTATTAAATTTTTATTTATTTTTATAAGAACTTAATACAATATAATGCCTATGATATTTACAATGAACCATAGTAAATGATACACCTATAAGCTTAAAATCTCTAAGATTGCCATTTATAGGCTAAACAATTCCAGGACACAATTATCTAAAAATATTTGTGTCCTGGAATTGTTTAGCCTATAAATGGCAATCTTAGAGATTTTAAGCTTATAGGTGTATCATTTACTATGGTTCATTGTAAATATCATAGGCATTATATTGTATTAAGTTCTTATAAATATAAATAAAAATTTAATATTATCTAAAAATATTATTTATTCATTTGAGAGTTGTTGTGTTTAAATTATCCAATACATAATGCAGTTAAGACATATTGTAATTATTTACATAATAAAATTTTAATTTTAATGTATCCAATAAATTATGGATTAAATAACACATATTAAATTGTTGTGCGTAATATAGAGGTATAAACTGTAATATTAGTTACACGTGCATAATTTTTGACTGTCATCTATATTGGTAAAGTATTATACCGCATTTAATGAAATATTTTAAGTTAATAAATGAAAAAATAATCATATTTTTTATTAGTTCTCGTAAATGAAAAAAATTAATTATAATATATGAAAGATGACTATACTAAATTGTATTTTAAACACATTAAATACAAGTTTGTACAAGTACGATTGAATGGCCATTTTAATTTTGAAAGGACTACATTATATCAATTCATAGCAGTTTATACATCCTACGGTTTTTTAATGATAATATATAAGATAATGTTCGATTCAACAAATGTGTGGGCCATCTATTGCGCTTAGCACTAGCAAAACTGACGATGCATAAAATTAAAAGACTTGCAGTCCAAAAATAGTTCAAAGTATTATTATTAATTAAAATCAACTCTTTAGACATAATCGCACCGATAATTAAAAATTTTAATTTCACGAAAGCTCGTTTCACTAGTTTCATTTAGAAAAACGAATTCAACTATTTTCGCTTTATAAACCTTTTATTACCAAATCTTGAAGAATCTAATATTACACCTTAAAATAATGCTCTTAATATGTATTTTTTAATTACTCTAAATAATTAATTTTTTAAATGTTTACCTGAGGAATGTTCGTGATGTTGTCGATCATCCTGTAGATGATGCTGAATGGATTCTACATGAATATGGTGATGGTGCAACGTGCACTCGGCATCAGTACAGTTAAGCATGGCGTTTCAGCCTCCCCAGTGGTGTGATATGATGTGTAATCTATAGACTTCAATGAAGAAGTTTCAAAGCCTGTTCTTGTGATTTTGAGGCTAACAATATTTCAGTTAACCGTTCTCCATGCGCATGTCTTGAATTCTTAACAGTCCACCAAATCATTTAATCTAGAGGACACGAAATACATGGTTAATGTACGAACACGCTCACACGACTAAAGAAAAATTAATCCTAATTTCTAATCTTAAAAAAAAATTGTGATTATTTTACGTGCACATAATTTTATTTTATCAACACTTTAACGAAAAAAAAAAATTATATTTTATCTTGGACGTTTGTTATACCATAAGAATGATTAAATATACAAATCTTCACACAAAATGCTCACGGTGAGCCACACTAATTCTCGACCTAAACACACAAATTCTTATAGATATTATATATATCTTTATGTTCCAAAAATTAAATGATCATGGGTTAATTAGATGTTATTGTCTAGTATATGGTTATCAGAATTATAATACAGAATCTTATTTCAGAAATATATAAAATATACATGTTAAGAACGCATGTAAGTGACTATAAATATTTTATTAACTGTTGACAAAATTAAGTGTAACTGCACGCTTTATGAAGTAGTGATATAACATATTATATCACTGTATAAATAATAATAAATTGCAGTTGGCCTGCAAAAATGTGCATCACATAATGATCAGTTGCTTAGTCCGATTGAAATGACAATTTTCGACCGTTGCCGTGCAACTAGAGGGAGGAGAGAGGACGTACTTTCTTTTTTTTGTTTATTAAGCTCGAGTTTCCACCTACGGATAAGCATTGCGAAAATAAAATGATAATTACTATGCGCGCTAGGATCCCACGGATTTATCACAATGACTGTGCAGACCTCATTAAAGCTATAACGTCATAACGGTTTGATAAGTATGCTGCATGATCTTCAATGTATTTTAACTGACACACAAATTACTATGGCAATAATGTATTGAGATTTAGCCATCTATACCAAAAATAACAAAAACGAGCAATTTAAAAAAAAAAAATTCAACTATATTTTATATTTATTCCACGTCATTCCAACGATAATATTTGTAGACATTTTATGTTTTACCCATTAGAAGAGCAAAACACATACTTAGGTATTATGTGTAAGACGTGTGTGACCTACTGTTAATGTATATATAGACAAATATTACATCGCGGGCGTTCAATACTACGTTACACTGAAACTCATCGGACAAGAAGAGTTTCCGGTACTCGATAAATGTACTTTTTTAACACAACAAATGATACTTAAGACCCTATTTACGTTTATTATTCTTTGGAAGTTTAACTTTTTATTTGGATTATTTAAAACTTTTTTCTAAAAATTAGTATGCGCATTATAACTGCAATTGAATTATGACAAATTTTTCTGTATAATTTAAAGGTTATAAGCTAAATCCAAAAATATGTGATGAATTATTTACTTTTCAAGAATCAATAAAACATGACGTATTTTATGGATTTAATTTAACAAAAATTTGGCTCATACACGTCTGTGTAACATAACTAAAATACACTTCCTGTGTATAATTTGCATCACACCAGTTATAGAAAATATTTATGTAATCTAGACCATTAGCGTTCAGTTGTGTTTTCGATTTGCTCGCGAAAGTTAATTAGACGCTTGCAGACATTTTGTACCAATATTCCATACCACTAAACACAACACTGTTATTGAAAAAATCATCCAGGTAGTGGCCTATTATGGCTGTAATACATAAGTAGTCTATTCATTAAAGTTAAACGAACGCATCCTGTTGATATGAAAATACTAGTTGTTACTTGTTATAACCTACAATGCTATGAGAATATTTTTTGTGTGTCTCATTAGTAATTTATTATAAATAGGTACTTTAATTATAATATTTTATTTCTGATACAGGAATCACTTCCTACAGGCAACTTAAGAATATAGCGAATGATAGAGAAAAATGGAGAAGTCATTTATTGTAAAAAATTTTGTTAAAAACCAATCTCCGGATTGAAAAACAAAAATAAATTCTGATACATATGATAACATGTTATCTTTTTTTATACAATTTTAATTTTTGAAATTTTTTTTTAGTGTAATATATAAATACATAGAAAGTCATTTTATTTAAGTTTTGATTACTACAAGTGTTTTTGCTCATACATTTTAAAGTGATTAAAGGAATAATTGTTTTGCATGAAAATTGTTTGTAATGCATATGTCAATAGGAACTTGAATACAACTTTAGTAAATTATGTTATATTACAATGAAAACTAGTTTAAATTTTAAACGAACTAGACATTAGAAATTATCATTAATTAGTTACGTAAACGGGAAATCCATTAATTTAACGAATAATTAGAATTTCATTGATAATTTGTAGAATAAATACTAATTTATTTTATGAATAATCCAAAATACTATATCTCTAAACTATACTTTACTTGTTATAATGATGTAAATTCGTAAATCAATTAATCGTGATATAAAATAATATTTGGAAAACTATACGTAACGAATTAACACTGTTATTATTTTATTTAAGCACAAAACAAAACAAATTTATTTTATTAGGTTAATTTAATTTTTTTTTAACTAAAAATCTTTAAATATGTTATTTATAAATAAATGTTTACTTATTGCGTGTAATATGAGTAGTATATATTATGTGTGTCGAGAATGCTTAAAGTAGAAATTTCAATATAAAATACTACATCTGTTCTATATCTGATAAAGTCCAGGAAGGAAATTAAGTACTGAATTCATATGCGACAAGTTGATGTTTGGGTGTGCCAAAAAATAAAAAACGTTCATTCGCAATTATTGCACATTATATTGCACTGGGACGCTCGAAGCTGTCGGCTAACACTGCCGCCATTGGTATAGCCACGTCATCAAAATTTTACGATACCAAACGATTTAAGTCTTTATTAAGCACTGACATCCATTCATTCTATCCGTCTAGCGATCGATTCCGTCGTTGCAAAATATCGGGTTAGGTACCTGATCACTGACACCGAAGAACCGGTCCCGCACATAGGCTTCACCAATGTTGTGCCACTGCCTACTCTAATAATGAGTTGATGCCGTCGAGGTTTTTGAACCTCATTCATGAATCGACAATGTCACACAACAAGTTAGGGAAACGACATTTATAACCGATTATAAAACGATTCCAAAATTTGAATAACTGCATCTGTCGAAATAGTTACTTGCATACATTAAAATACATTTTTTTGTCGTTTAAGTGAAATTTTATCGTAAATCTTACTGGCCTCTACGTTATAAATACTTCGATTCCTTTCACTAGAATTTTATGTTCACGATCAAAATTATTATTCGCTACCTACCTATTAGTAATATTTTATTGTTTTACTAAAAATGCATTCGCGTGCGCGGCGCGCGTACATATGTTCATATATTATAGTATTATATATATATAGTGTCATAGTAGCAATTCTAAATAGGAAAGAACCTTGATTAAGTTCCTTATTGGTTCACTTCCTGCAGTGGTAAACAAAACTGATAATATTAGAAAAATTCTATAAGCTCCGGAACATGAAAACGTTGATTTTCATTACGTTGCATACATGCGCGGTAATTAATGATTGTTCGGTATAATATAACTGTTCTATAAATTATGAATGATTATCACAAATAACACATATTAGCATGTGGCGAAACATTTTACGATTGGATTGTTTGGAGTGATCTCGATTAAATAATAATACAGTAGAATCTTTGATCCGAACCAATCAGCCGTACAAAAAAAAAAATCATTCGTAATACTACTATTATTATGCATCAAGGTTTGGCTTTATTTTTATGTAACATATAGGATCATATACACATTATAATGTTACAAAGGACTACGCGCAAATCGTAGCTATATGGCGTTACGTTTGCATAAGTACAATGTACGATTTATCACTCGGAGTATCAATAATAACCTCAACGTAAAAATAAATAAATATATGTATACATACATAATATATTAAACAAATTATACCTATACCGATAACTTCTGACCACATAGTGATTGACACCGCTATTGGTGGAACCAGTATCAAAAATAAATTATATTTTCAAATACAGCAGGGTGTAGGCAAGTGAAATTGACGATATCCATCGAATATTTTCGTCTGAATTAAGATTTTTATTTTTTAACGATAGATGTACATTATGCATATCTATTTTAAGAATTTATTAATTTCTTAAAATTAAAATCTGCGTATACAGGAAAAGTATTTTTCACCAAATTCACTAATGTATTTTAGTTTTCTTTTTCTGGTTAAACACTATTAAACCTACATTTGTTGGTACTTTCAATTTTAACATTTGGTTCATTAATATAATAAAATTAAGAATATATATGTAGTACAATAACACTTTCTCGGTATAAGAATGCATTCATTATTAAATTAGAAAAAAACTATTTATATATATTAATTTTTTATTTTCTTCAAATTCTAATCAATTGTTATTATATTTTAATTATGAACAGTGATGAACAGTTTTTACTTTAATTTATACATTTCATAATTTCAGTTTTTTTTATTCAAGTTAATAATGAATATAAGGAGTTAGTATACGAGTACTACTTTAATTGTTATCAATATACACAGACCTTGAAAAGATAAGTCTTCCGATATTATACGAGTATATAAGTCCATACTTAGATATTTTCTTTTAAACCGTAAATTGTTTATTTTATATACTCATAAATGTGAAAGGTGAAAGAAGTTTTAAATTAATGGTCTACATGGTATACAAGTAATAATAATAATAAGATGTAATACAAAAACAAATACATTTTATTAGCATAGTTTAATGATTTTCTTGTAAACTGTAACACAAGAAAACATTTTGTATGTAGTGCGTGTATTTTGGGAAAACGATATTTATTACGACGCAATATTCATCGCATTGATAAGTAAAATAAATAATAATAATATTAAATTATTTCAATTTCTAAAATGAAATTAAATCTATTATTTTATAGTAACTTAGTTTTAACTTTATATTCGTTTGTAAGTATTAATGATTACGGTTAAAATAATAAACTCAACCACCTTGAAAATAATCATTATTGAAATTGAAATATAAATGATTTGTGTTTGACTTTCGTTTTGAGAAATATAAATACATATTTTAGATTTGTACTAATATGTGTTTATGAAGAAATTAACTATAAATTATCATTCTATGATATAAAATATAATATATTTCAAATGCAAGTAAATACTTTTGTATCTAGCGATCACATAAACTATAAGATTTATTATATAATGTATAATAATTAAAAATAAATGTAAAACGATGATGTAATTATTCTTTATAAAAGTTAAATGCTATCCAAAAAATTGAATCACGCATAATTTCGGTTATAAAATTAAAAGTAGACGAATTTAGTCGAGCAGAACAAAGTGATAGATATTTTAAAACTTATAATGATTTAATTTTAATTAGTAATTTTATATTCTCGGATCAATCGAATAAGAATTCAAGAACATCAAAGTCATTTAGAAATGAAAAAACCGTTTGACCATCGAATCTTTGTCACATGAATGCGATACTTCGTGTCAAGGGAATTAATTATTTAATTTATTACCTATTATATTTTTAATTTAGCTTTATTTTTTGTCGCAGAACGAAAACACATCCGACGAAAGGTCATCAACATAGATCGATACATTGGTTTATCTGTTACGTGCATAACGCACCACCGCCGTATAGAATATATTACAAATCCGTACAATCATGTACACAATATTACGACGCATAGGTACACAATCGTATTATTATATTGTTACGAACCTTTAGTTCGGGTCCGGCGAGTACACGGGCTACCGATTTATCCATATGGCATGTCCGTCATCGAACAGTGCACGCATGTGTAATTAATGACGAATAATAATGTTTATAAATATGTTATGTACTGTTATTGATATTGCTATAATTTTTATCGTACGTATCGTATACATGCACACGTATATGTGTACTGTAAACAGATGTATTGGCGCGAGAACGAAGGCACGTCGGGGGGCGAGGGAGAATAGAGAGAAAACAATAATAGTATTTAACAATAATGAGGAAAAAAGTTTGAAAAATACGCGAGCGCGCGCGCGCGCGAATGATTGACACGCACCGGCGCACACTGACCCGCGATGTTCGTGGTGTATTACTATATCGTATACGCGCGCACACGGCACACACACACATACATACACTTGCGCACACGCACTTGCTCACACTCGCGCAAGACACACGCGTTTTACACGGGCAGACAAACACACGCGCACACGCACTCGCGGTAGGCACACACTTTTTACACGCAAAGACCCGCGGAGAGCTGAGCGGAGTGTAAGCGGAGGACGCTATGTCAGACGGACTGACATGAGACGCGGTACTTACTGCAACAGCGGTCGAGCGCGCATATCGTACGTACACACACTCGCCGCGCGCGCCGTACACACGCACGCCGCGGATACCCGTGTACCGGCGGACGAGACAACGTCGGCCCCTTCCCGCCGGCTCGGCGACGGTTACCGCAGGGAACCGCCCCACCTCCGGGGTAACCGGTCCGGCGTGTAATACCTGCGTGTTCGCTCGCGCACTTGTGTGTGTGTGTGTGTGTGTGTGTGTCGACTTAATGAAAAATGATCCGACTTCGTAATGAACGTGGTATAGGTCAACGGTTATACCGTTTTCCAGTTTTCGCGCGACAATATGATGTGACAACAACTTGAACGCGCGCGCGCTACATAATAATATCACACTCGTTACGTATGTATATATGTCACGGGGTTCGTGTGGTAGTAGTAGTAGTAGTAGTAGTAGTAGTAACAGTAAAGTACGGGTTGGCGTGAACAAAAATTAAAAAAAAAAAATATTAAAAAAAAAGAGTGTATCGGCGATTTGTGAAGTTGGTGGTGCAGTGGATGTATGACATACCTCTACTTAAGGCTGTGCGTGTACCATCGCCGTCGCCGCCGCCGCCGCCCAGGAGAAAAAGAACTGTGAAGGGAAACAGATCATCGCACAAAGTCGACGACGACGAGTCTACACACGATCACACGGCCGTGGCCACCGTTTCCGCCTGCGATCATAAAGATTTATTGTACGCACGCGAACCGCAATAACGTTGCAGTCACGAATGATATTTTTATACAACAACGAATCGGACGTCCACGAAAATTAGAATAAGTTGATTAACTTATTAAGACAGCTACGTAGTAGTAGTAGTAGTAATAGTAGAAGTAGTAGTAGTAGTAAGAACATGGCGTTCTCGCTCAACGGGGAGTAGTAAAACTCCATTGAACTAGTGTCTGTTTTTTCTATCATTTTTTATGAGGTACGTATTATCAACAAAATATTAAGAATATATAAAAGTACGAATTATTATTCCTAACTAGTAAAACATAAATTTCATATTTATTTATTATAGGAGATTATGGGGGAGGGGGGGGTTATCATTATCATTTTTGTGCGGTTGTACAGAATATTTATTTTAATATTTAGGAAACAAGGTCGTTAATAACTGAATTATTTAATTTATTTTAAATTTCCTCCCCCCTCTTGACAATTTCCTAAGCATGCCCCTGAATATGAACATCAAATGTGGTTCTTTTAGCCGTAAACAATTACAAATAGGTACAACGGATAGATACATTGTAGTACAAATAAATTAGTTAGGGTACTTGTACGAATAGTAGCTGAAATTCCTATTGCTATAAGTAAATTATATTAATATATAGCTACGATCCCGACGAGATTTTCTCTATTAGTAATTGCACTACGCTTCGCTGTATTAATGTCAGTTTCCCACGGCTATAGTTATGCGCACATTTTGTACATGTAACATATATAACCGACAAGTGAACGTATGGCTTAGGAGGCTAGAACATGTGTGTGTTCTGTGAACCTTCAGCCCTCGGAAACGCACGCGTCAAGACGTATAAAATATAGTTCATATAATAT
>JASXSY010003551.1:0-30466 GCA_034509805.1 Sipha maydis | reverse complement strand
TGCGTGAGCGTGCGCGCGCGCGTGTGTGTGTGCGTATTTGGTTTATAGATTTACAAGCAATTACATAATTCATTGTTTACATTCGGTAGTCACATACACGGGAGGAGGAGGTTACTTCCTGTTTGATTATATCGTCTGGGGCTGATGTTATTTTGTGAAATAGAAAAAAAAAAGTGAAATAATAATAATAAAAATAAAAACCTCACCCTTACTTTACACCGGTCATTAGTCATTTCCTACGTTAATTAATTAACTTTTTTTTTTTTTTTTTTTTTTAGGCCTGTTGAATTATTAGCAGTCCATTTAAGCCTGCAACGTTGGGAAATTAAGATAAAAAAAAAAAAAAAAAAAAAAAACGAAAAAATTTCGTAAACGTACAAGACCCCTAACCGTGTAATTTATTTGACCACGACATTTGGCGGACAAAATAAATGTATATTTAGGCACGCGTGCGCGTACCGAGATACGTCGGACTGGTTTCCACCACTGCACTCGTCCGATAGTAATGTACAGGTATAGATGATACGTGTATAATCGTTATGAAAGAGATATCGGTAACGGGGACCGATAAACGTATATGTCACTAATTTATTGTCTTTAACCACATTTTTAACCGGATAATAATGCCGACCAGGTTGCTCAAACACAGTAAATTAGAAATTAATAATAATAATTCATATACAATATAACAGTTTACGTCAACAGAACAATATAGAAAATGGGTACGAATTTTATTTATTTCCATCGATCAAATAACGAATAAGTAAAGAGTTTTTTTTTTTTGTTTTCTCAACAAATTACTTAAGGTGTTCGACTTTAGTTAACGAAAACTCCGTTAATCGTCTCGTATTGTTGAGGTTTAATCTTCTAAATGTAAACTCGGTAGGATATCAAATAATGGGTTGATGTTGCATTTAAATACTCATTTTAAGTACTTAAATCACCCTACAAAAATATATTTAAACTAAATTAATTTATAGATTGACCAAAGAAAAAATTAATCAATCGTACTTTAAACATGGCCGAGAAATTATATTTTAGTTTCTTATAAATTGATGAAATATTTTATGCAATCAATTTAATGAAATTGAATTTTCTCTATTGTGTTTTATTTTTTTATCCAGTATTCCACATAAAATATATCGGGCATCAAATTTTAAGAAAAAACAATATTTTTATCCATAAAAGACAAAGGTTTAGAAATTAATTAAATTATCTTGATACTAGTGTCGGGACATATATTCGGATTTTTTAAATATTTGGATAACCGGGATATGATATCCGGATAATTTAAATTACAAAATCCGAATATGCACGACTATCCGTAATATTCAGATATCCGTAGTATTCGGATATAAAAAACTATTTGAATATTAATAGTATTCGGATTTTTGTACTTTCAATGTATTTAATCAAGTATATTTTATTTTTATTATGACTAATGAGATAAATTTAATGAGACACTTGGTTTTACGTTTTATTACATAATGGTAGTATATTATAACAATAATAGTCTTAATTGATTATCGTAATTATATATTGTCCATATAACAATAACGTATAAAGTTCAATCGTTTTTATTTACTCGGAAACTGAATTTATTTCGCTTTTTTTTCAATTTTGTGCTGTTGAAGTTTAATTTAAAGAAACTCATTAATTTACTTATTTTATTTAATTCTACATATATATATATATATATACATTGATAAAAATGTCTCGTAAAAATATAAGTTAAGAATGGAATTATTTCGAAAATATAAACGTAAATTCAGCTAAGTGTCAGTGGCTATATATATATATATATATATATATATATATATGTACAATGTAAATTATAAGATAATATATTTGATTTTATAAAAATAATAATAATACATTTGAAACAAATATTATTTTTTAGGACCCCCCCCAGAAAAATTTTGAAAATTTGCCACTGCTAAGTGTAAAACATGTGATGCAATATTAAAAAATAAAAGTTCCACATCAAGTCTTTGTAATTATTACAACCAATTTCATTGATTAGAAAATGGATTTGATGTTGTTGATACTGAATCATCTCAATCGATGTAAGTATCTACTAAATATTTTAATTATTGGGGATTTAGTGATGGTTTAGTGTTATACAATATATACAAAATAAGAACTTTAATCTAGTTCAACTCTATTAACTTCTACTCTAGTTTTCTTAAAGCAAAATAATTATATTTAAGATGTAAAATAAGTATTTTTCAATGTATTATCGTTTTATATCGTATTATTTTTAATATTTATTGTTTAAATACAATCTATTTATTTTTTTAAGTTTTCTTTTAATTATATAATAATATCCTTTATAGTATATATATTTTGTTAATACATATCATAATTTTTTGTATTATTTTTGTAATTAAACACATCGTACAAATTCAGAATACCCAGAAGGATTATCCGAATATATTCGAATAGTACGACTTCCGAATATATCCGAATAGTACACGAATACCCGAATATATTCGGATTACGGATATTGGAACTGATTTTTAATGGGATTTAAAAATATCCGTGTTTCCGAATAGTACCAACACTAACTTGATACGTTAAAATTCTGTTTCGCTAGTACACTT
Organism: Sipha maydis; assembly: GCA_034509805.1. Taxonomy (NCBI): domain Eukaryota; kingdom Metazoa; phylum Arthropoda; class Insecta; order Hemiptera; family Aphididae; genus Sipha; species Sipha maydis. Next base: position 27,863 of record JASXSY010003551.1, on the reverse strand, counting down.
ATTCAACTCAATATTTCTTAAATATTAATTGTATACAGCTCAATACAATAACATAATCACATTGTCAAAAGAAAATCGCATCTGGACAATAAACACGCATTAAACAGATAAATGTTGGTTTTTATTTATTGTTTTTTTTTTCAACTCTAACCGACGCAGACAAATTATTTTAATTAATGATAAAGACTTTCGTGATCAACGAAAACTATAGTTAATTTTAGTGTGTTTTAATTACACAAAAGTATGAGTCGTTATAAATATTTGATGGGTTATTCCATAAAAAAAATTAAAAATTAAAAAAAGTTTAACGTGAAATAATTTTTCTTTCGTATACCTATATATAAATAATACGAATTACGCTTTTTAGTGACCTAAAAAAGGTTAAATGCCGAGTTGTTAAAAGTTTATTTTTTAATTACAATTATTTTATAAAAGTTATGTGTGTATATATATATATATTTATTTATTTAATACAATGAGGGGAAAGTTCGCTTTGGATTTAAGTGCGACCTATTTAATTTATTATTACATTTGAACGATCATACGAGACCGTATAATAAATATGTCTATGTTATATATGTACGTCCAAAACATAACTTATAGACGTACGATCATATATATATATATATATTATTAAGTGCACGTATAATATGTTTAATAAAACTAAACGGTGCATTTTAAGCCCTGCGTCTAGAACCCTAACCATGTGACCGATGTTTCAATGTTTGCTGTACACGCTATCCCAACATTTTTGTGGAGTAATAGGTTTTTTTTTTTATTTACTTCTAACTCTGGGTTTAAATAAATATTCATATTCATATACAACTAGATATATATATATATATATATATATATATATATATTTAAAAATAATTATGTCGGTGGCATCGTAACTGCAAAAAAAAATAATAATAATAATAAAAAAAACAAAAATCGAACAATCTTCGAAAAAACGTACGCGTGCGCGTAACCGTAGCACACTAGCTGTCATGTCCTGCGCCCGAATACCACCTATATACATACATATTATGTACATGCACGGGGCCATTAACGGAATTACTGGCCAGAAACCCCTAATTTAAATCAATTACCGACAAAATGCGCGTCTTATCGGATCTCTCCGAAACGCTCGCGACATGGCGTGCGCCTCATCAATTATTTACGAACCACTCCGTTGCATATATTACGCGGTAATTAATAAACTCGAACATTAGAGAAGACACCGGTGCATTATTATTATCTCCAACGGTGTAATTATTATTATTATTATTTTTATCTACTCGTACACACGCGCACACGCGTTTACGGGTTTTACGACGTGCGCAAACGGAAGGTCCGATGGATCCGGAATCCCAACTGACCGTAACCGCGCGCGCCCACGCCGGTCGTGTACTCGTGGAAACGCTGACAAAACGTTCGGCATCGGATACGTTCGCAATGCATCGTTACATCATCGTGAGCCCCGGACAAGCCCTTGACGAATCGTCCGTGTTTAAACGTGATTCGTGTAAAAATATTTGTTCACAATTTTTCGATTGCTGTTATTCGTACAAGCGTATACGTGACGCACATGCTTCGTTTTTTCGGAGAAAAAAAAAAGACTGTTGTTAACATTTGACTACCTTGCATTTTTATGGTACTGTTATGCGCCCATCGTTTAACAGTAATTAATTTAATATTCGATGACTTCGTTGCAAAATGTAACGATCATCGTTACGGCTCTGTTTTTGACATTTTCAAGCATTATTATGTGCGAGTATAAGTTACTATTTTATAATATACGTTATACGTGAAGTAAATACAGGTATTTGCCGGTCCCGACTACGCAGAGTGATTAATTCCACTTCATTTTATTTTTAGTTTGCACTATTTTGTGCTTGTTAGTTGTTTCCATTAACAACTAAAATAAAAAGTTTTACAATGAAAGTCGCTGCAACACTCGATAAAAAAAAAAAATTGAAAAAAAAAAAATGATGTGTTAAGTTAAAAGACTTAATTGTATACATTAAAACGTACAAAACATTTTAGTTTGTTTCCACTTGTTTTATTCTTAATCCATTTCATTTTGATTGACCTATTGAGAAGCTCAACAAAGTGTTTTTTATTTAAATTTATATTATAATGGTTTCAAGATATAGAGTAAAAACACCATCTGATAAATTGTAACTTTTGTCATAGTGAGTACTGAATGCTTCATAATCATAAAGTTCTACGATAAAAATGTCATGTCTTTTAAATCTGAATAAATTAGATTTTTTTCATTGATTTCATCAAATCGACGGTTATAAAATACATTTGAAAATTATTAAATTCTCGAAATATTGTGTTTACGTTATAGTAATATGGTGTTCACGTTGTGTTTGCGGTACGTTAGTGATGGTTTTGCATAACGTTCAAATTATCTTTGTGTTAAACAACTTAAAATATTAGAGAAAACAAACAAATTAAGTGCAATTGATCAGAAAATAATATTAGATTTAATTAATAGAAGGATAACCGAAAAATAATTGACAATAATATTTATTTGAAATAAACAAGAAAAAAAAATTTATGTAAAATTAATCAGAAATAATTTTTTTCTGAAAAAATAAAAAACTTCATCAGAACCAGCAAGTGTAATATACTTCTTATAAGTACTCGTAAGCTGACATATATTATTTAGCACATTTTGAAAACCTAGATCATAATAATAATTACGATTTTATCGATATAAATCATTGATTTCATTCTTGCCGCAATCAACATGATTACCTTTGCATACATAAAAATACCGTTCCATACCGTTCCGCTTAATCAATAGTGTACAATCTAAAATCAATGAGTATTTATAGTAGGAATGCAATTAATTTAATTATCGTATGTATATATGTGTATATATTGTAATATGCAAAAACGTATAACATATTATGTACTTATGCAGTTTATTCGATCTATAACAGAATGTTATTTAAAGTACAAAAGAGCATTTACTCCCTTTGCACGTACACCACCGCCCACTTTTAGTCTTTTATTTCTACCCCCGCATTGATGTATGCTTCCACGGAATATGCGTGTGCACAATAACCCTTTCCGTTGATAAATCATAAACGAAATCCGACGAAAAGAAACAATTATCATAATAAACTGAAACGCGCACTAGGTTTCCAACAAGTAATAACAATAATTATAGATGCAATGCATACAATATTTCTGTTATAAATAGCTCCGGAGTCGTTTTTAATGATAATAATATGTCACGGACGTATGGACCACACAACGACAAGGCAGGCACATAACAACATGTCACTTATCTCACAAGTCTCCGTCGATTGTGGTGGTGGCGTTTGCAGTTTATCGCGTATGAATATATTTATGTACGTATACAATGACTATGAAGGGGAGCGCTCGGTCAATTAGGAAATGTTTAATGATAAAAATCGGTTGGTAAATATAGTAGCAGAGTGGTCTATACAAAACGCGAACATACCCAGTCATGTATGTACCAAGAGAGAGAGAGAGAGAGAGTGAGACCTGTGGTGAGGGTAGGGGAATTGGGTATTTGATGAAGAGGACGAATGTACCCACACACACACACACACACACGCACATACACACACACACACACACACACAGTATAAGGGAATGAATACAAAAAGAGACTTGGCCCGAAACTACCTACCCCGCTACTGCTTCGTGCAAAACCCTCGGGGTACATAGCGAAATTAAAAATATACACACACACACACACACACACACACGAACAAGCGATCGACCCTTCCGGCCGTTTGTTCATTACTGGGTCCGTCGACTTTGTATACAACTATATAATTTATATGTATAGCGAAAGACTACCGCCACTCACACCAAAAATTAGTCGACATTTGAATCCTTTTTAACAAAACGGTTCTAACATATAATGTAGAATTCACGCACAGGAATATTAACAATACGAGAGGCAAAAATACCAAAAATAAAAAAATAAAAAATTTTATACTGGAGCACAGCTATGTTGCACGTTGATTTCTTCGGCTGTCCCCTCGTTTAGCGTTGCCTCGTTTGGTCGCGCCGTTTTTCGTTACTATTTTACACGTGTGGTACCTACGCATTATTGTATGTGTGCCCGTTAGTGTGCGTTCTATGCAAACGCAATGTATATGTTTGTATTTCGCTTTTTTGTTCCTTTGCACTGCGTTTGCGAGTTTAAAAATCAGTGACAAAAGACCCGACTATTTTCTTGTCCGCCCACCATCACCAGTGCGCCATCAGCTGAACACATACTACAATCAATTTCGTTGTACGCACGACGTGCAGTGTAGCCGTGCGCCCCGTGGATGCCGTCGAACGGATGGAGGGCGAGGAGGTGGGGGAAACATTGCTCGCAATGAATTAAATAAAGGAGTATAATAATAACAACAATAATAATAGTAATAGTAATGTGTGTTTACGTTTATGCGATAGGCGAAAAAAAAATAAAAAACGAAAGAGTTTGTTGAATCGCCGTTGTTTGTTTCTACACCGCACTCACATGCACACTACACGACCGATGTACACGCGTACGCGCTGCACTCTCGCACCACTACGGGTTCAAAAAACAGGAAATAATTAAATAATATTCACTCCGACGGCGGCGCGGGGCGGTTATTATCTCGGTTGGACCCGGGCGCAGGACGAACTCAACACTAAAAAATTATAACGATATGAAAAAGGGACGGGAAACAACAACAGCAACAACAAACGACGAATAATAGTAACTAACCTACCCGTACCACCTCACATTGTTCGCCAACACTTCGCATCCAACGCCTGTTTTGTTCGCCTCCGAGGACTATTGCTGTTCGCGTTTAACGCGACGTGCAACAGTAATGACGGTCCACAATATTAACAATAACGCGAGCAAACAACGATATTATAATATGAAAAAAAAAAAAAAAATACAAATAATAACGTTTGCCATTGTCATGTGACACCCACCGCTGACCAATACGTTGTGCGACATCGCGTAGTTGCATTCGGGCAGGAGTCGAATGGACCCTTAAAAACGACAGGCGGGCTGCAGTTACGAATACCGGTGAACGTGCGTCTCCGCGTTCATACGGAAAATCGAAACCTTCCGAGGGGGTTTTGGACGTGGACAATATTTTCTCCGAACGAGATGTAGTACAATCGTTAAAATTTTAAACCATGAAATAATTCGTTAATGATTACAGTACTGAGGTTTTGTGAAAATATTGAAGATGAAAAACGACTAGCGTTTTCGTTGTAATTTTGATAATTGGTCATTTCATCCAATCGTTTCATAGAAATCGATTTGTATTGATTTCGAAACGCAATTAATTATTGTTGTTGAACACAATATAGATTTTAGATATCGGACCAAAATCGTAACAAATATTATTGTTCTGACTCTAGATAGTACGGAAATCTAGATAAAAAGTAAGGTGTTTTTTTTCTAGGTCCCATCACAAAGCGTGTTGCGTGTGTTTGCAACTGTTGCGCGGGTTGGAATTCGCTGGTTTCGACGCTTACTTCTCGACGAGACGTCCGCACGCAAACAAACGATGCATTCCTGCGCGTATCGCAGGAGGGGTGAAGGAATAGCGAGTGACGAACGGCCACGGACGGGGAAAATAGCGATAGAGAAAAGAGTGCGCGAAGAAGGTGAACCGAACGTCACAGTAAATGTTGGCTAAGATCGTCTGATCTCAAGGAAAAATCCCTCGCGTTTTTTTTCGACAATCAACGTGTCCGGTCCCGGACAAACCACAACACGATATCGTGTAATTTTTTTCCTCTTTTCAACTGCGATCCGTAGTTGTCTAGAAGGAAGTAGTCAAATTGGTTCCCGTTTATGTACAGGTAAAATCAGGGTCGGCGCTACCTTTTGCGAGGCCCTGGGTAAAATTAAATTTTATAAATGCGATAATCTTTCTAGGAATCCAGGTTTTCCATACCGTGCTGCGTGCCATACCGATTGACGTTGGTGTATACATATTTAATGTAATATTATATTATTTTATTGTTTTATTACAAGATCTCCATACAAAATATTTTTCAATATAATTTTTTTAAAGCGCGAGGCCCTGGACAAATGCCCCGTTCCCCCCCCCCCCTTAACGCCGGCCCCGGGTAAAATAATATGGTAAAATCCAGCGGCCCAGTGCATAGAGAGAAAAAATAAAATTTTAAAAGCTATATATATGACATAAGGACACAATTATTAAATAGATAAGATAAAATATAGAAATATCACTAGAGACTAGCAAATGATCGCTATTAAGAAAGCGATTGAGATATACGTATTTATATCGTCGTATGGTATATCGTGTATATCCTACGGACGTATGACAATAATGTTCGTGAGCACTGTACAGTCTCGAGTAACGCATCGTCATTTATACTCGTACCTATAATATGACCTGTAAAAAATTGTTTTCGCTTAAACATCGATCGTATTTTAATCTATGTTTTTTAATTTTAATTTTTCGATATTACGGAGTTAATGTTTAGCGAAAAGAGAAATGTTTTAAATTGTATTTATTATATTTTATTGTTTTACTTCCGAATCAACGGAAGTTGTAGACGTTTTATCATTTTTTTTTTTTTTTATCAAACACACATTAATGCACAATTTTAACCAAGCCTACTATAAAGTCGGCAGTCCTAAGCCTGTGCCATCGAGAAGGAAAATGTGCGTAATCGAACGGGAACCGATTAACACCTAATAAAATACCTTTTTCGAACGGGAACCGATTCGGCTATACCTAATAATATACCGTATTCAGACGGGAACCGATTCGGTGGCGGCCGGATAAAACGCCGTTTGCGTGCACCGTGGGATAACGACAATTACGGCGGACTCGACGCGACCGCGTCAACCGGACACCGCCGCGGCAGTGGTAAGCGCACGGCCGTTCGGTTTGCCCGTCGTACCGTGAACGCGAACCGGCAGAAGCCCCGTGCGTGGAAACGTGACACCCGACCGACGAACTCGGCGTTTTCGGCAGCAATCCTTCCTGGCTCTTCGGTTTCGCTCGCGCACGAATTACCGTTTACAATGCGATTAGCGAAAATAATAAGAACCCGCGCGCGCACGCACCATCGTATTGTTTGTACGCGATATAACGTGTACCTACGTGTGTTCTCGTAACGAAAACGACAGAAAGAACGAATAAAAAAAATGATAATAATAATAAAAACCACTTTCGTTTGTTTTTTAATTTTTCGAGGGGCGGCTCGTTTTTCTTCTTCTCTTCTCCGACTGCAACAATGCTCGTCCGAACGCTTTTGTTGTTCGATACGATTTGACCGCAAAACGAGTGTTCTCTTAATACGTTCCCGCGAAAAGGAAAAAATAAAAACAATTCCGTAACAACGTGTTATAGTACACGGCGCAGCGGTTCTGGCTGATCGATACGTTTGTGATATCAGTTAGAAACGTTACCGCGCTTCCTTCCGTCAAATCTCGTTTCCGTTTTCGTGGTATTGGATTTATAAAAAGTACACCCTTCCCTACCCCGGTACGTTGGCGGTGTGGACAGTCGACGTGCGTAGAAAAACAAGGGTTGTTAGAGTGGTTTAGCGTATAAGTAAAATATTTTATTTATCGAACATTGCGTTATTTTACACACATATAAACGTATTTGTACATAATTATATACAGCGAGACGACACGTGTTCGAATGCGACTTAAGTTTTAAATAATACCTATTACAGTAGTAACGTACCTAATTATGTTTAAATAATGGAAAAAAAAAATTTAACAATAAAATAAAAAAAAAAAAAAAACTATAACGGTCAAACTATATAGTCATAATAATATAATAATAATATTGTACATGGTAACTGGAAAAAATAAACGCAACTTATGCTACGAAACGCGCGTGCGTTAAAAAAAACAACACTCGAATACCGCATTGCGAACGGTGCCGAATACAATAATTAATTTTTTTTCGCTTACTCGGTACAACATAAACAATATGTTATCTACACGCGGTATCTTTTAGTCTATTTAATGAATCATCTCTATATAATTAATGTGTATAAACATTTATAATTAACTTATATACAATTATTGTACTTACGACGTTACAGTTATATTATAGTAGTATAAACAGCGTTATAATTCTGAACGGATTTCGTCGCTCAAGCACGTATATTCGTACTTAACGACGATAAATTATTGTACACACCCATATATTTACAATAATAATACGAATAATATAAAAAAAAAAAAAACTAATTTTATAATAATAATAATAATATTGATTACAAACATCACGGCGAGTTATATAACATTATTTATCGAGACGATCAAAATCGACTTCTCTACAAAGAATTAATTATGATTTATAAATATATTGTTCGACTATTACGAAGTATGATAAATGCAAACGCGCATAATAATAATATGCAAAATTTTGTAATAAAAAAAAAAGGAAAACCGTACGGATAATTTGGGACCGCCGAGGGCACTTCGACGGTTCAGATGGCCGTCATGTAGTAGTTCAACGTGGCCGTATTTCCGCGTATAAATCGCTGTCGGGGACAATGCTCGTCTAGAAATTGCCAAGCAGCGGCGTGGCCACGCGACAAGCGAACCGGTGGTGGCCGGCTGAACAGTGTTAGACGAGTCCGGGTAGCGGAGCCCTGGACACCGCGGGGCTCGTGGACATGGAGTGCGTGATGGTGGACGTGCTGGTCGCGTGATGGTGCTGCGGCGGCGGCTGATGATGGTGGTAGAACAGCGACGGCGGTGGCGGTTGCTGCGACTGTTGCGGCGGGTACGCGGACGCCTGAGTGGACGCCGACGTGTGCGGCGGCGTCTGGGTGCCGCAGCCTCCGCCGCCGCCGCCGCCGCCGCCGCCGCCTCCGCTACCACCGCCGGCTCCGACGACCGCGGCCACCGAGGACGCTATACCGCCGTGGTGATGGTGGTGGCCGGCCGACTGCTGGCTGGACTCGTGGTACAGGATGGGCACGCGCACCAGGCGCTGAGCCGCGTGCGCCATGTTTGCCGCCTCGATCTCGGCCGCCACCTGCCGCTTCCACTTGTTCCGCCTGTTCTGGAACCAGATCTTCACCTGGGTCTCGGTCAGGTGCAGCGACGCGGCCAGCCCGGCCCGCTCCGAGCTGGACAGGTACCGTTTGATGTCGAACGTGGACTCCAGCTGAAACACTTGGCTCCGGGAGAACACGGTGCGCGTCTTCTTCTTGCGCTTGCCGCCCGCGCCGCCGCCGCCGTTGCCGCCGCACCCGCCGTGCTCCTTCTTGCCGCCGCCGTCCTCGTCGTCCGGCCCGTCGTCCGCCATGTCGTCGTCGTCGTCCATCGACGCGGTCACGTTCACCGACTGGTCCATGTAACGGCCACCACCGCCGCCGCCGCCACCCACGCAGTTGCCCATGAACCGTCGCTGCTGATGGCCGGGCGATCCGAGGCCACCGCCACCGCCCCCGCCACCGCCGCCGTCCTCTCCGGTGGACCATCCGTCCGGGCTGTGGCCGGCCAGCGAGGACGTGCCGCCGGTGTTGACGCCCACGCTGTGCGGCGTGCTGGGACGGCTGTTCTCTTCGTTAGCCGAACTGGAACCGCCTGGAACAGAACGAAATACATCAAAGTTCCGGTCGAAGCAATTGAGCGGTACACGTTTTCGCGTTTTACAAAGTACCGTTTGCATGCTGTGTAAATGATATATAGAGAAAAATCAATTAAAAAAAAAAATCGATCGTTCTTGTATATTTTATTTTATAACGCCATTTCGTGATAAATGTTTTTCTTCTTTTTACCGATACGACCCCGAGCTAGTAATCTTGACCGTGGTTACCGTCGAGTAACCGCAATAACCGAACGTCCATAGTTGCCTATTTTCAAACGAATCTAACCAAGCAACTGTTGCAAATAATTTTTGTTTTTATCCATGTTTTTAACCGAATGGCGTCGACAAATATCTTTCATCTTATGTTAAAGCTCCTCTCATTAAAAAATCAATGAAATAATAAATAAAATTTTCCTCTCCCCCATAAAAGTTTTCACTTTTTATTATGTTTAGCGTTCGAATAATGAAAAGTGGTTAGGATGTAGCGATAATCAAATAATATTATTAAAACGTTCTTTTTCTCGGGAAATACTAACCTGAATCGCATTGAACGTTTAATCAGACAAATCGATAACGAGTAAATCATTGAAACAGTGTTTTATACATTGTTTGCGCACACACTATACACAAGAATATGTATATTCGTTAAAAGTATTATTTCGTTGTAACTGTACAACAACAAACGAAGTATGATGTTCAAATAGTCATGAAAATCCTCGTAACCACTAATATTCCGTATTGAAGCAGGTGTTAGAAAGTCATTTTTTAGAATGCAGAGTTTTAGAATATCAAGTTTTAGAAACACTGTGTTTTAGAAAATAAAACTATTAGAATTTAAATTTTTAGAAATATTTTCATTTTCTATACTATTTACTCGCATATAAAATGTTTTCTAATAATTTTTTTCTAATAAAAAATAAATGTAATAATTGTTAATACTTAAGGTTATCAGCAATATCTCTCATAAATTCATCTAAATGTATACCAGGATGTATTGATAATAAACAATGCGTATTATTGTGCCAATCTTCTGCTGAATTGGATGTTCTTAGAATTTCGTTGACAGTTCGGCTATGTATTGACCACAGTTCAATTGGGAAACATGGTTCGTAACGCGTTGCTCCTTTTTTTCCAAACCTCATACTAATTTTTCCTACCTTGTAGTTTTCTTCAAAATATGTAACTAGATAATTTTTATCGTCCTCAAATGTAGATTTAAAAACACCCCATTGCTTCACTTTCTCCTAGTGCAAAAATGCTAAGCATGCAATTTTACGGGTTCGAAAATTTAACTCTAGCACATTTTGGAACTTGATAACCAAACTCAACGCTTGTATCTTACGATAAATGGACTGTTGTAAATTTAAAAAAAAAAAAACATACCGAAAATTTCAAAAATATTTTACATTCTAAAACACAATTTAACATTTTTCTAAAACACAGATTTTCTAAAAATTTCATATTCTTAAATATAGATTTTCTAAATATTGTCATTCTATAACTCGGCATTCTAAAACTTGATTTTCGAAAACATGCACCCAAATCCTAATATTCAATATACAAATAAATCTGTTCAACGACCATATATGCTTATAAACTCTCCCAAAACTAAACCTTCTAAAGTCAGCTTTAGTGAACCAAGTACAAGTATTGCTAAGAAACTAGATCATTCCCGTGTATTTCGGTATTAAGTTGTGAGGTATATTCCCGCGTGTCTGCGTTCATGCGAACATGCGTAATGAATAGATTTCATTGGGCTCGGTTAATTTACCGTCATATAGATTGATTCCGGTTGACAATGAATTATTGTTTGTTTAAACATTTCTAACATTATACTGTTTTATTCCAACCGTTTTTCCGTAACATTGTATTCCTAAAACCGCAATATTTCCAATGGCAATCATCTTTATGTCAATGTATTATCATATTATGAATGATGGAGTACCGCAATAACTGTCCCGTATTGTTATATTATGAAACATGTGGTATATATTGACCGCGGAAAATGACAGAATAAAGTTTTGGACTGATTCGCACAGTACAATTAACGACATTCATCAGTGTACATTCGTGGTTTACGATCTTACCGTTGTCGAGTAACTCCCCAATTTCTACGTGAATAAGACGTACAACAATAATAATAATAATAATAACTTTATTGCAACAATAACATCTTTACATATTAAATAAAATAATAATATAGGTATAACAAATATTGTATTCAGGTAAGCGGAACGGTTTTTTTGTACAAAACGCGTTCGTGCGACGGTTAATTATTTATCTTCTAAAATGGAAAACTATGTTATCTCCGTACTGCATATGTCTCATGTACCCATTATACGTACGTCCGGAACACGAGGCTGAAATGCTTTTTAAATAGACATTGTTTACGAGGTACCTACTCGTATATCCGAACGCGTCTGGTATTTTACGATAATTACCCGACGATTTGATTACAAACACCAATACGGCCGGCAGGTTAATGGAATGACGCAAATGACGAGATCACATCTCTGACGCGATGCACACAAACGTAATCCGAGCGGTTTAAACACTACGGTATTCGAAAAGTGTTAATTAACGGCCGAACGCAAATGGAATATGTTCGTACGAAATTAAAAAACAAACATATACTACACGCTGGAAGTACGCCGGAGACACATTCAACCCACCCAGCTGCACAATAGGGGTGACTGCGTTTCGTTTACCTCGGAAACCCGTTTGAATTTGTATGGGATCGCAACTCTTGCGATTGTATATGTAGATTGTAACTACCCCATTCCCTTCGAGGTCGTAATCATGTCCGCGTGAATGATTATTTGACAATATTAAAAACCAAACGAACAAAATATGGTTATCGATAAGTGCGAAACCGAAAGTATAACGAATGACAACGCAGCGGCATCGTTATTAGGGAAATTTAGATGCATTAGAAAATTAGCTCTAGATGAATATTGACTCGACTCCAATGTAATTTTGAAAACCTACTACGCAAATAGTATTCTCTCCCAAACTACCTGTTACTGAATTTACGATATTTTTTATCGATATGGAAAATGCGTCGTATTTCAATGACCTATCTGAAGTATGGATCTTATAACATGTTTGGAATCTTTATAAATACCTAATCGATCGACTTGATTTTTTATTGGCGCTACGCAGGGCCGTCCTGATGATTCGCGGGGCTTGGGGCTGAGTGAAATTGCGGGGCCTTAAATATCAAAAATGTCATTATCACGCATCAGTTGCATTTTGAAACTCAAATGTGCGCAAATAGACTTAACAAATTTAGTACCCTGCACTTACAACAATATGAATAAGTAAATAAATTCATAACGCAACATGTCATATAATTAAACTTAATATAATAAATCCTGTCCAACTGTGGTGAGAATGCGGGGCGAGGGGTGAGGGCCCCGCTCGCCCTGCCCTAGGGACGGCCCTGGTGCTACGCCATTCGCCGCTTACGTGGAATGGATCCGAACAAGATTTAGCGAATAACGGTATTCTGAAACCATCATTCGGTCGTTTAAGATATTCGGTACGGAATGATAACATAAGTGTTGCATAACTCCACTGAGATTTGCTGAATAACGATCCGTTGACGTACCGATTATATACGCGTGATTACGAATTTTATTTATTATTTATACGGTTTGATTTTAATATGAGGGGCTAAAAAATGAAACATTAAAACGGTAACGTAATTAATCGCATTAAACAACACCACACATCGTATACACACACATGCATGTAGGTGTATCTATGTTATTTTACGTTAAACGGTTTCCTCGACTTTAACGTTTCAAAATTTGTTTTATATCGCTGCGTCCGCCTTATTTTATCACCGCGCCGGGATTACACACATACTTTTGTCTTTATACGGCATTTGACCTACTTGTTTTATAATAACTTGCACATGCATAACACTATAATACCGCGCAGGGCATTTGTACATTGTATGAGGCTACATCTACTTAAGTATTTTTAAGTTGACTGAGTCCGAGGTTTTTGAATTGTTAAATAACGCGGTGTACGAAACCCTTCTTTACAAACCATTAAATGGAGAAACCGTTAAAGTGATTCGAAAATCTCGGTTAGATGTCTATTTAGTAATTAAATATAAAATATACAATACGCGCGGATAAACTATACGAGTAAATATTAATGATTTTTTCGCCCGTCCGCGATATTATGAGTACACGTATGTTATGTATAATATTCAGTTATATAGTACTACGCTTGAACTCTGATGATTTTTATTTTTTTCAAAACAACTAAGTTCTATGTTGTGTTATGTTATATTAACTAAACACTGAAGAGTCTGTATTTATGGTGTATATATGGGTTCTTTTTAGTTAAAATTATTAATTAAAAATTGGAAACATCGAGTCTAATGGTTTTAACGTCGAGTTTGTACACGCGTTGTAAATTTTGAGCTCCAAATAGGCGAAAAATCACCTAAGAATGGTTGGCCGTATGGATTAAACAGTAGATGAATTAATGACGTACGGGGTTAGGTTACGTTTTCGAGAAAATAAAACAAACAAAAATTTATATATACAATAATATAATATATATAATAATTTATATATGTGTTACGGGTAGAGTTCGAAAATGGGTAATGTGCATATTACCCGGGTAAAGTACATGTTATCCATGTGAATAGTATAATGTATACATTTTCCATTTTAAATATGTGAAATTTGTACATTATCTAGTTTGCTATGAATAATTTATGAAGTAGAAAAAAAAACAAAATCATATTAATCCGAAAGCAATTTATTTATTAAGTAAATAATTGTCATTGTTAAATTATTATTTTATATATGAATAAATTTAAAAATTAAATATGGTAATTTATTGGAACAGATCAATTCTGAGTAACATTTGGAGTTGCCAAGTATCCCCCCAGATTTAAATTTATTTGTACATTTTTCAAAACCATGATCATTAAAAAGATATTATTCATTAGCTATTTTACACAAAAAAAATGTTTGTATCTGATACTTCTAAAATATCTATTAATAGTTTATTGTGATTTATTCGTTATTTTCTTGGTTAATTTTACGTTTCTTATTTCGGATAATATGTCATATTTTGATTTCGTTAAATGAGTTCTCATTGTTTCCATTAATTAATTTATTAGAAATCTCATAAAAATTCAATTTTTAAAGAGACATTTTTATAAATTAAATAATTAAACTTTAATAAGCCAAACGAGTGAACTGAAAAACCTGTAGCACCGAACCGAAGTTAAAAATTGCTACATACAATATCAGTGCAAACGTTTAATCAAAGTGTGCAATTGATATTTTATCGAATTTTATTTTGTCAAAACACTTGATCAAACCGATCAAAAATAGGTAACATACAAAATAAACATTTTACAAACAATATTTTTACTTTATCCAACAGGCATAGGTATTGTTCACATTACTCTATTTCCGTACTTTACCCGTAACATATATATTATCCCAACACGGTATAGTGTGCATCACGCTTGCTGTGCAGTGTACGATGATTGTTTCATGCAATTGTGCGGTACGCAGAAATGCCCCCTGGGGGTCTGGTGATATGCGCAGAACACGTGAACGAAAGCAAATACACTATATACGCGTATATGCGTTGTACACGATATTAATTATTTACCAATTACCATATCATATGCGCATACGTGTGCACGTAATGTGACGCGCACACGACCGATTACGGTCGTTTAAAT
Source organism: Sipha maydis (assembly GCA_034509805.1). NCBI lineage: Eukaryota > Metazoa > Arthropoda > Insecta > Hemiptera > Aphididae > Sipha > Sipha maydis. The sequence continues at coordinate 12,566 of JASXSY010003551.1, read as the reverse complement.
ATCGATTGTCACCGATACAGGTCGATTAGGCTAATGAAACGGTTAGAGTAGGTATACCTGACAAGGAGGTATTGTGTCACGTCATGTCGAAACAATAGAGCTAATAGTACAATAATAATATGTACGACGTATTATCTGGTCAAGCACTCTGCTCCCCCCCTCCTCTCTCTCTCTCTCTCTCACTCTCACCCCTTACTTTTCACTCTTTCACCACCTACCACCCTCTCTCACACACATCCCCTCTCGCATTCCATCTCACTCCCTCTCATATGCCCGCAACGATACTAAATAATTATGCACGCACACATAGTACACCATGTACCTGTGGTATTAATTGTCGGTTATCGGCACTTGTACGTGCAGGGACGAGCTTGTGGCGGCAGTACGGGGACGATCTAAAACGTGAAGCCGTACCCGGATGGCGGTGGCAGCGGCAGTTTAAAGCGAAGCCTTTGAAAATCTTTACATGCAAATCGAATGCCCCCGAAGCCTTTCTCGTGGAACGTTACGCATGCCGTGCATACCGAACGCGCGTATATTACAACATAGGCGCTTAATTCATTCGTTACGGGGGCACGTGGAAATACTGTTCGGAGGCACGAATTCCGAGGTGCGCGTTGATTGAACCCGACGCGTAGTCCGCGAGCTCAGGACGGTCACCACCGGAGGGTAACGGATAGGTTATCGGGGAGAAAGATGATCAAGGATTTCGTCGTCGGCCATCGCGGACACTGCGGATCGAGACGGTTCTGCCGTCCACCGATCTCGCTGGTTTATGCGCTTACGCCGTGTTCACGGACGAATACTCCGCACCCCCGTAAACTTGGTCATTTTTCCGTATACGCGCGTTCCCAGCACTTGAGTGCGGTCAACAAACACACCCCCGCAGACGTACACACACGTACGTACGCACACGTGCACTCATACTTAGTACTTTCGGCGTCGCGTGCCGATCCGACCCGAATAGCATATCCCATTACTCCGAACGCGCTCGCATGCATCGCATCCGCACATAAACGACGCGTCGATTGAAAATGTACATGGGCGATGCCTACGCGTATCGTTATCGTCACAACATGCGTGTACCGGGGCGGGAATCGGTCGGTCAGGTTATCAGATTTCAATCATGTTTTCACGTCGAAGCCTTCGCGCATAGTTTTATACGTGTTGTGTGACGTACAAAAAAAATCACAAACACCGAAACGTTAAGGAACAACGCGCACTCGGCCGTCCGCAATACTGCGAACTCGTGATACGAAAATGTATACGAAAATGGTCCACGGCGATTTCGAACGACGAATTCCAAATCGTGGTGCGTTCAGATACAACACGGCATTATCAGCATTAAGAGCTATAAATTAGGTACACACGTCCGTGCTTGGTGTACAGTAACCGGTGTCGAAGAATTTAAACATGATAACGCGAAAACGTATCGTTTTCGTAAGTCGTCGAAAAACGCAGTCCGATGACATTGCGCGTCGCCGAAACCGCTAACCGGGTAACTTAACGATAATGACATGGTTTGCTATAAACACCGTCCGTTCGCGATCGTTCAGTAACACCGGCGGACTGCAGTTTACGTTACGGTACGCCGTATGACGGTTATCGATGTGCTTACCGGTCGGACTGATGGCGGCTGACAAAGGCTGCGACCACGCGGAATACCAGTGCTTGTCCAGTGCGCTTGCCGTGGTGCCGGCTATCCCCACGCCCGGGTACAGCATGAAAGGACTGCGGCCGGAAGCCGCGGCGGCCAGTGCTCCGAAGTGGCTCATCAGGCCCAACCTGAAAATATGCAAAACCAACGAGTTAAATGAGGCGGAAAAGTGATATAGCGCGGTGGCCGGGACCGGTGTTGGGCGACGAACGCGCAACCCGTCCGGTCGTATTTTCCGAAATAAAACTGTTTCCGAAAGAAATATATTTAAAACAAATGCGTCTCGAGAACGACACCGAAGTATTTTTTTTTATTTATTTATTTTTTTTTTCCATCAACACACACCATTCGACCAAATGGCTCGTTTCGTAGGCGCGCACCCACTCGTTCACGTGAAGTTTCAATACTTATTGCTATGCATTCGACGTGAGTCACGATTTCGTGATGCTCGCGTTGAGAAGGAAACCCATGAACGGGTTTTAAACCGTTTTCAATTTTATTCTCGTACTCGCAAATATATGTGCACGCTCAACAGAAATATTAACGAATCTGTCCGTTACTCTTTTGATGGTAAGCTCCTTTGCACGGATATATTACGTTCCTGCATGTGGATAATCTCATTATTCAGATTTTGTGAGCTCTGTCGTGTAATACTATCCTTTTCGTGCACGCACTGGTTATTTTGTGAGTTGACATTTTCATTGCCGTTCAAATCGAACAACGCGTGTTTAATGTGCTTATTATAATATAATTGGCAACAATTATGAGCGAATTCAAATGAGCATTACACTGGTCCCACGTACGTAAACAGGTATAACCATTATAACACAAGGAAACCCGAATATCTTATCTTCATTCCACACCAGAACGACTTATTGAGAATTTTTACCGGATCGTCTAATAATGGCCATATTTCAAATCAAATACTACTCGATTCTATCTGTTTCTTATTAATGAAGCTATTGTTGTTGTTGTATTATTGTTTTATAAAATAATATTCGTTATAAATGTAGGGGTTAACAGGTAACCGAGATTTATATTTTAGTTAGATAAATATCAACGTAAACTGTGCACAGTCCGAACATATTTATTTATTTGTTTATTTATTATATTATCCGTCTTGTGTCAAGGTTAATACAATAACCACTAGATTTCATCTCCGTCTCGTCATTGCAATCTAACAGTAATAATAAACGACGATTATTTTTTTTTTTTTTTAATTTAAGACGTTGTCCAAAAACAATGAAAATCACACATGATTTTGCTACCAGTCAAATTAAATAAATTATGTTTGGTGGGCCGTCGAGATTTCCAACGCAATAGTTTACCGGTTCGATCTATCCCCGATAGCGGTACATAATATACGCACGCGTGGTCCTCGAAGAGTTCGTGAAACGTCTTTGTCGGCTCCACATCCATCCCATCACGTCACTACACGGCCAAGAACGCACAAATATCGTATTATATATATTAATGATCATAGCATGTTGTGTGTGCTAGCGTGTTGTTTTATTAACCGGAAGGTACGCATTACTCCACCGTCACCCATATTAATATAATAATAATAATTGCATGTGCGTTAGCTTCGGCGCTTCCGGCCGTGCTTACGCGTATGCGTGTAAGTGAGTATAAGAGAGAGAAAGAGAGAGGAGAGAGTTGAAAGTTTATACTAAACAGTTTTGACTTGGGTAAAGTTTAGTTTAAAATTAATATTTAATCGTTCGATAATGGCGCTGGCGGGCGTAACAAACTTTCCTCGTCGTCACTGCCGTTACGCTGGAGGGGATGGTGTGAGACGCAATGGGCGCGTATATAAACAGTGCCCCGTTAAAAGCATTTAAACCGTCTCCTGTCCCTCCCCCGCGCATACGCGTGTATATATGTTTTAGTATAATATTATATAATATTGTTCAAAAGTGTACAACGTTATTCGGCGAATCCCTTCGCCGCGACATTGCAGCAGTAACTTGCCCCAAACGTTTTCACCGCCACCGTCAAGACACTATGAAGTTACCGTCCCGGCAGTGACCGTGGTGGTGTCCTATAATTTTGTACTTTATAATTTTGTGCGTTTTCTCAACCAGGTACTTTGATTATTTACGTGTTATTATAATATAATAAATATCGGTTAAGGTCAACGCGGTCGAGAAAAATTCATAATCTTATTGTAACGTCAAAACAAAAAAAATAAATAATAATAAAAATAAAGACGTAAATATCACGTACGTTATACGTTGATTTACATTTTTTCCGCTTTTATAAATTTTGAGACGGATATACTAAAAATCTGACGAATGCAATAATTCCTATATATATAAAAAAAAAAAAAAATGATTATCGTTTTGTCCACTGCAATCATAGATATAAAATTATAAATTATAATCTGTTTAATATACTTTATATCATATATATAAAATATAAAGTATATTAAACAGATTTAATCAATGTTTTTATCGATATAACATAATCGGCAGATCGCCAATCATGCAACTTATTATAGATATGCATCAAAAATATAAAATTATTTGTAAATTCAAGACACGTTAAATAATTAAAATAAACATATTATGTGATATATAGATAAAAAGCATTTAGAGAAAATCATATCAGTGGTAATATTTCCGACATTATTTACATGGATTTATAATATTAATATACCAAAATTCCAATTCCGTTTGAGCCTAAGAAGGGTTTCTTGTATGTATGCTATATTTTGAACGAGAAGATTTGAGTTGAATTTTGCAATTGTTTACACCAAATTCAGTAACATTTAAAATTTTTAAATTTTTATGTAGTGAATGTATAGTCATGTATCATGAAATAACAGTAATAATACGAATAACTTTGGAAAAATAGAGCGAATCTTTATACCATATGACCAGACAAGTTTTACTTAAAATTGAGCTCATGTATTATAATAATACAGCTAATGTTATTACAGTTTTAAATTGTAAATAAATTTATCATAAAGTTTCGACGAATTGACCTACGCATTATTATAAAAAATTTAGAATCGTAGTTTGGTTACAATGGTTTTAAAATATAATAGATAATGTTTTTTTGATTGAAATTTCGAATTGCTTTTAAAACAATAGATAAACTTTGGATACCATGGATAAATACGTTTTTTGAATGTTAATATTGAACAAATATGATGAGTACAATAATTATATGTGCACAATATACACGGGTATTTCGGATCGCCCGACCATGAATCGTTATTGGCACGGGTATGTAATTAATTTTATCATTGACGTGACGGTATAATTTTATGGACGCGCGTTGAAAAGGTTTAAGTTGTATTAGGTTGTAGACGTCGGACGGCAACACGAAGACGTTCCTCAAGATAATTTCGAACTGTAGACATACGCAATTATTATTCAATCCATTTTATATCAACGTACGGCTGTCAATCTGTTTTAAAACGAACTTGTTGGAACAATAAACGAAAAAAAATAAATACCAACTGCGAAAAATGTTCGAACACATGAAATAACGTTCAGTAATCGTTGTAATATACGTACATGAAATTAATCATTAACAAACGACGCACGACATACGTACGTACCTGCACATGTGGGCCTATATTAATACACGAGCATTATCATCAGTGCGGTTATGTTATCACGATCATATATCTTACGAGCTGTTGTCACGAATACGCTCGAAACCGTTGTACAGAACATATTTTTGACTCTGCGGCGAACTAATGAAACACACCGACTATTGTTGCGCAGTTTAATGAATTTTCGTCGGATTACGCTTTAGTCGATCAATACATTACAATGCCTACCATTAACTTTCACGGGCTAAGTAAATGTATGTACATTAACTATAATCATATTGTCATGGTATACAGGCGGCGTTTCGATAAGAAACAAAGTCTTATTGGAATGACATACTGTGAATACCGTTTTTCTTTCTCTCTCTTTCTCTCTCTCTCTTTATAAACGAGTATCTTTCTCTCGATACTTCTCAAACACTGGACATATATAAATTTCCAGTCATATATTTTGAAAAGTTTCGCTTTATCACAATCTTCATGCATGTATAATATAAGCTTGTTTTTTGTAACTACTGGGTTCAAAAAAACAGATTTTTACCGATTGTTTTTTTTTTTTTTTTTTTTTATATTTATTTGTGATTAAAAGTCGTGCAGTCTTCACGGAACATCTTATACGTATATGTACCTGTACGTATAAGGTCTTACGGAAATATGAATAAATATAAACTGATGGGATGCAACACTCGTTACATTGAACGAAGAATAAAGAATTTTAATATTAGAATTGCCTACAGCAATATAGTTATACTCGTGGCGTGTGTGATTCGATTCGAGGGCGGCGTCAGCGTCGGTAAAGTGCTGAGGCGTTTCGTAGTAGTGGTGGTGATGATGGTGGTAGTGGTATAGACGATTTTCGAAAAACAGCGCAATATATGCGCATGCGCGTATATTTGTGTATGTATGTGTGTGTGTGCGTGTGTGTGTTCGACGGGGATGATAGAGGGATGAGAACGAATCGAATGGGTCCCGAAAGAGGGGTAGTCCCGGTGGGTAGAAGCGAGGGTTATATCGACAAATTCCTGGTGAACACGCCACTCCTGCCGCTTTATCCCTGTGGCAGTGTATATGCTCATGTACCACCGCCGGGCCCCCCTCTCTCACCCACCGACGATGGCCCGAACACCGCCGTCGAACCTATATATACCGCCCAAAGCACGGTGGAATTTATCGCCGTCACAAATGGCCGCTGCCGTTTGCCCAATTATATCGGGCGCGTCCGGCTTTACTGACAAATGCATTAGCCGTAATTGATAGTTATGATTGCGCGTCCCCTCTACCACCCTTCATCAGCATTTACGTCACCCGGTCACTCATTTTCTCTCTCTCTCTCACTTTACCTCTCCATATATCTATTAATCTATCCTTCTTTCTCTCTCTCTCTCTCTCTCTCTCTTTATCCGTCTATACACTCTTCATCAATATATTATTATCATTTCCTTCCCCTCATACGCTTTTTTCCGCGTGTTGAACGAATAAATATGATTACCAGGGTTTATAGATAAATATTATCGAACCGAAGGGTTCCATTGTCTTTTATTTGTTTACTGTTTTCCCAGCCCCACATTAACCCTTCGAGTGACACCTAAACTCTTAAACGGGTTTTGACGGTAATCCACTTCACCAATCGGGGCGACCACGTTTACGGAAAATAAGTTTACTTTTGATATTATCGTGTGACAAACAGATGATAAATAATAAAGTACCGTATTAACTATTATTAAATTATATAAACGTTGAAGAGAATGCAACGTTAGACTGGACTTTGGACAGAGAAAATGGAGAGACTTACTAGTGGCAGTGCAGGTCCTTAATGGACCGTTAAACTGTAGTTGATGATGATAATGTTATTATATAAACGTTGAGAGTATGATTGTTTACCGGATATTGGTCATCAATGATCCATTGTAATATTACAATGTACCGTTAAAGCATTCCTCAGCAATCTGTACAGTTTCCTCATCGTTATCACGGTCATTGTATTTTTCGTTATATTAATATAGTATCTAAATGATACATCATAATCTAACATATTATGTGATCGAATATAATTTAAGTATTATAGTATTTTATATAAAATGAACATTTACCGATAATAAATTAAAGAAAAATCCATTCAATTTGAAAACGATGAGGATTACCCTTGTACACTTTATCGTTTTGCTACACTACTGAATACTAATTACAATGATAAATACACAAAATCAGTATAAAAATTCTGCTGAATTTTAAACTAAAACGTATTTTTAATTAATTTTATTATACAAAGCGTGATTTTAGTGAAAACAAGATAGTAATAATGTGGTTTGAATTATTTCATACATTCACACATGGTTTTTAAAAATGGAAAAATATTTTTAAATCGTAATTTGGTTTTTATGTAAAAAAAAAAATCAATTTATGTAATTTATCTATTTAATACAATTAATAGCTTTGAAGCTCAAATCAAGTAATTTTATCTAGATAAAAATCAATATAAACATTGTAAGCGATATACCCTTCAAAAAGTAATTGATTTTAAAAGAGTAATTTGTTTTATTCATAACTTAATTGTTGGCTACTTAATTTAATTTAATCGTTCCAATACAAATATCTATAGAATTTCAATTTGTAAAACTGTACTGAAATTGAAAATTTATATAATTAGCGGTTTCTTACAGGTAAAACGTCATGATTATTTACATTGTTGGTTTTAAAAATGTTGTATTAATATGAAATATTTAAATAAATGAACAATTTGATTTATTTTTTGAATGAGTAATTCATAGATTTACCTTTTATAAAACTGATGCACATCTACACCTACAGATGAGAGTTTACTTTTTATTGAATATTCAACAATAATTATTGCAATTATTGCATCAATACTTTACCTAAATATAATAATTTCTTGTGTAGTATGAACACGAGACAATGAATAGTAAGCAATGCATAGTAATAATTGTACTTGTGGTACAATATAAATTAAAATTATTATTGTTTTTCATGGCTAAAAAACTAAAATACATCGTGATATTAATTAAAAATGTAAACTGTTTAAACTAAGTAACTTTTGTTGAGCTTTAGCCACATGGTTTTGAAATTTTTTTAAAAATATTAAAAAAAAAAGGTAATTTAATGAAAATATGAATGTGTGCGTAAATTAAATACTATTCAATTAACCCGTATAGACAAACCAGTATTCGCTTTCACGATGTTCATGATATTGGAATATCAAAATCTTACATAAATATATAATTATATAATATTATAAATATTATAATATATAATATAGTAATTACATTACTTTTTTATTTTGTAAATAATATATATATTTTATTTTTATTTAGAATAAAGCTTCATTTACAAGTTATTAGCTTTATTATTAGCCTGTTGTGAAGTTAAGATGCAAATATAAGGGTATATCGTATGAGAAAATGCATATAATATTAATGTTCTTGACATAAAGTAAATATGGGTAGTTTAGAAGTTTCTATATAAATTAATTCGTTAAAAAAATTTAAAACTGTTAGGAGTGTTTCGTTGGTTGAAGATTTCTTCTATCGATGATGGCTTTATAAATAATATAATAATATAGTTGCCGTTATTTGAATCCAAAAACGTAGCGTTGGTAATAATCGCATTAGATCGCCTATTTTTTCTATCCGTGTTTGGAATTCTAATCAATTTTTATACCCGTGATAAACGCTGCTTGTAATAACTTTTCAATTTGATTTTACGACTGTAGATTGGGTAATGTCAGTGGATTACGTCGAAATAATATAGTTAAATAATATTGTTTGTGTGATATCAAGTCGATTAACTAAAACATATTATTGCTTTTATTATTATAAATACTTTAATAAAATATAAAAGGGTTGCTATTGCTTTTATTATTATAAATACTTTAATAAAAATATAAAAGGGTTGCCCACGAAGAATTCATCATGTTTATGTATATGTGTGGTGGGTTAAAAACTCAACATTATTGTTCACGAATGTGCCGTAGAGTTCGTCAGAGCGTTGGGTGTTTCTCGTTTTCTCCGTTTTGAACAAACACAAATACACTAAAGCAGTGTGGCCGGTGCACCGGTTGATTGTAATTAAACAAAATCGGCGTGACGGGACAATGTTTTTTAAATAAAACATATATATATTAATAAATATAAAGGAGGAAACTGGATATCAATCGGGCAGACAGGCAGCGGAATAGCTCGTTTGTTTTTTTATTTTTATTTTTTTGTGCAGAAAAGAGAAAGGGGTCCGTTTTTCAATCGTCTTTTTTGTGATAGAACAGGCGTTCTATTGAGTGTTTCAAGCAGCGTTTTTTCGTGTAATTAAGAGGGTCGTTTTTAAAATAATAATAATAATAATAATAATAATAAAAAGCAAAAAAAAAAAAGAGAGTTAAGAGAGCAATTTTATAGCAGTTCATATAATATATATATATATATATATATATATATATATATATAATAAAAAACAATTCTTGACTAAAACAATCGGGTACGTTTTGACACAAAAGAATTCGTAAAAACGTTTTTAGTCGATTTTTAAGCTTTTTGTTTTTGCCTAGTACGATTTTTATTATTATTCGTATATTACACGGGATGGCGTATCATGGTGTGTGGGCGGTATCATCCACCGACCAATTATTCAATTTACACTTCATCGTCAAATATAATTCACATAATTATTCCTAAATGTATGGAATAATTAAAACTTAATCGAGGTGCTGCGATTAGTCGAATAATTATTATTATTTTTTTCATAAATCGAACGTAATTAAAAACATTTGTTAAATATCGTAAATTGATTTACATTCTAGATTTATAACATATTTTCACAAGCGAATTTACAGTTTCCTTGAAAAAAAAATTGTTTGCATCTCATATATATTTATATATATAAAAATATAACTAAAAAATAAATTCTACTTTTAAACAGTAAAAAAGTTAACTCGTTATACTTAAAAAATGTTATACTACTTAGTTCAGTAAGCTAATCGAAAAAAAATTATTTATATTTGTATAGTATAATTTTTATATATAGGATTAAGTTTAATTTTAAATTCAGATTAATTTCAATGGTGAATTGTTAAAAATATTACTACTAACCCAACATTTTAAATGATTGAACTTATTTATTTTACTAAGAGCATTTTAGTTTTCAAACCGATTTCAAAAAACGATTTCAGTATATTTTTGATGAAAAATTAAATTCATATATTATAGTTTATACTGAAATCGTTTTTGAAATCGGTTTGAAAAACTAAAAATGCTCTTAATAAAAATAAATAAGTTCAATCATTTAAAAATGTTGGGTTAGCAGTAATATTTTAAACAATTCCACCATTGAAATAAAAAAAAACAATAACTTCAGTACTACCCCGAGAAATACTTTAAGTATCTTACCTTTTTATATATTTTTTATCGTATTTTTTCTAGAAGGAATTTAGTTTTTATCAACAGTATTATATTTTTATTTTATGTAATTTATACATACCTGGATATATATTTAAGGCTTACGTTAAATAATGTGTATTTAATGTTCTTTAATTACCTTTTTATAAAACTTCCCTAAAAATGAAATGTGATAAATGATGTAAAAAAACTACTTAAAAAGTTTATCACATCAGATTATAGCTGGTACCACAGGGAAATATCAAAACTATGTACAGTCAAAACATTAAGAAAAATAATACTATAATGTATCATCTCGAGGTAAAATTATATTATTATTTTTGAATTTGAATGATTAGCAATTGTAAACACTTAACCTTTAAATTTTCAAATTTTATATTTTTTTATTTATATTTTAAGTGCCTGGTTGAAAATCGCTTTTTTATTTTAACCTAATCCACATTCTCTTTATCTACGAAGAATATCGAAGTATAGAAAAATATTATTCTTTGAAAAATAATTTTAAGTATACATAAAAACTAATTAAACTTATTAAAACAATCCCGTAGTAAAGACAATAATTAGTTTTTTTTATAATTGGCATTGATTTTTATATATTTAACATATAACATATTATTCATATAGATATAGCTTATACCAGCAATAATCAGTGTATTTTCCAATCGAAAATGTAGTAAAATATTTACACAGATCCCCCATATTAATTGCACTAAAAAACATTTTTGCTTTCTGAACCTTACTTAACCGCTCTATCTAAAATAATTATTTAGGTTTGCATGTACAACAACATATGATTGGTATTTGAGTTGACACAGCATGCTAAAAACGTCTCAACGAAATTCGAGTTTTGATTGAGCGATCACCACTATACGTCTTTGAGTTGCTGATCTGGGAAAACTTGTTGCACACTTATTCCGTATTTCCGGTAAGTTAATTTCGGCTATTATGCCTTACATCGTTTTGAATAGGGTTCTCAATTACTGAATCATTAGACTTTTCACTCTGTAAACGTGACAACACTTGCTAACCAAAAACAATCATCCGTTCACATGCTACATCTTCTGTATAAGTCCAGACCATTTTTTTTCGTATTAATTAAGACTGATTTTATGAATCGTGATCAACTACATACCACTTTAGTAGTACATTACATACAATTCTTTTTAGTTTTTTTTTTACATAACTTGAACCTGTATTCTCAACTGCAAATCTAAATCTAGGTCGATGTAATAATATATAAAAAGCTTACGTAGACATACTTCATGTAATGGTTGGTTTTTAGTATATATTCTTTGAAATGACCTATATAGGACGATTTCATTTTGAAATCAAATTTGTTTTGTCCGTTTCGATACTTGTATCTACGTCCGTGATGTTTGAAAAAAAAATATCAAAGCAGCAAGACTTAAAACATAAAAATTCGAGCTAGTAACCAAGCTCATTAAACAAAAATGCTGTACCCGGAGGCTTACAGACATGTTGAATAGAAAAATCGGACACACATATTTTACTGTTGAAAACAATACTTAAATAAATAACAATTATTATCTTATAATACCCGTTATGAATTCACGTTATGGATTTTTCTGAACTATAAGTTTACTACAAATCATCATATTTAAAGAGTTAAACAGACGGACGTTCTACATAGCCAAATAATATAATTGATGAGTAGTTTACTCGGTCGAATTTCAGAAATGACATCTGTCAAAAACACACCACGACGTATTATACATTTGGCCTAAGAATAAAAGTAGTCTGCAATTTTAATTATAATTACATCCTACTTGGGAAAAAATATTTGAAAAACAATCGTACTTATTAAGGTAAAAGCCTACAAGAAGGAATACGGGTTTTTTCTTAAACGATCCGGTACAGAATGTAAAAATTATTTTGTAATCGCTAAAGCAAAGCTTCTCAGATCAATTGTTCTTAAAACGCCGAA
>JASXSY010003550.1:0-11353 GCA_034509805.1 Sipha maydis | reverse complement strand
TTGAACTCTATCCTAACAAGACGTGTAGGACCTACACTGTAGGTATATTTAATAAATTATAATGTTTTATTAATTAAATAAATATAACTTTAAATTTTTTATTCAATATTGGGGTGTATTAGTTCTAATGATTTGATTTATGATTTGTACTTTTTTACTCAATTGTAGCTATATTATATTATATTATATTATATTATATTATATTATCATAATAAATAATTAAAATAAAAGTGTTTGCATGAAAATGTAGAAAACTTAGATTCATTTTTTATATAACAAAAAAATCATTTATTTTTTACCAAAAATGTTAGAATTAATTACATTTAATTTGAATAACATCAGTTAAAATACGGCCCATTATTCTTAGATTTAAATTTTATGACCCCACTTACTACATTTTTTGGGTGCCTAGGCACACTTGGTATCCCTGTATGCATGCCTTTGTATATAAATTATATAATAATATAATTTTAACATAATTATAATTTTATATTAAATAATAACAAATGTATAGTGTGTCATACTCCTATTTATTTCTATTTGATGTTTAGCTACGACAATATCCTCAATAATATCAGTATGGATGAAAACTATTTAGAATATAAACACAAATTGAAAAAAGCAACCATGCGTTATAACTCTTCATATCCAGAAGTTGTTCACAATAATAATCGCAGGTAATTAACACATTTTAATAATTTTTTCTCTATAAATATTAAGTTACATTTTTTGTGATGATAAATATACTTATATATTCTAAATTAATATATTTAGAATATTATTTCATTCCTTATTTTTAAATAAATATGTACTGATAATTAAAAACAATTTGTTTTTGATTAAAAACATAATAATTTAATTATACAAATGAAACAAAAATAAAAGAGATAATAAAACATTATTAGTTCTTGAGTAGATTTTTTTTATTTTTTGTTGAAGTTCAGGGTTATAAAGGTTTGAAAGCAATTAAAGTAACTGAGCAGTCTTGGAAGCTTAAGTCAGTAGTTCTGATTTGGTTAACAGCGTTTGGTTGTCAATGACCTAAATCAGCCATTTATGATTACAAGAATAGCGTGAAGTTGAAATAAAATGAAACAAACACAGGATTTGATGAACTGATAATAAATACTTGCCACTCACACACAAATTGTATTTAGATATTTTAATTGTGTTGCATTTGAATAGTGAAATTAGCTAAGTTTGAGTGCACACACTGACAGTAAAGCTTTTTTGTAGTTGGTGAAAAACAGGGTGGTTGACAGTCACAAGTAACATACAACTTATAACCTTAAAGTCATCTTACCTTGAAATCTCGTTTGTTTTTTGATAATTTTTAGTAAATTAAATTATCTAGGATAAATTAATTTGAGTTTATATTATTATAGGTTGATTGAGATGAAGAAAATGCTTTTCAGTCCCAGACCAACTAAAATTCTAATTGTTATGAACTTCAAATATAATTCCCTGTCAGATCTTACAAATATTTTTGAATTTTTTGGAAAAATTATTGTAAGTATATTAATTAATTAAATAAATGTTATATTTAACTTACTTATTAAATTTCAGAAAATCAGCAATAAACCATTTGATGACAGTTCTATAATTGGCCATTATTTATTAATTGAATTCATTGACGTATTATGCGTATTTAATGCATATAATACGTTAAATGGTCAATACTTGGATGACCATTATATTGAATTGAATTTTGGGAAATCAGAGGCAACGAATTGTCTTTGGATAGGCAATGTTAAAGAATCAATCGATAAAAAAGATTTAATTTCTCATTTTTATAAGTATGGACACATCACCCAATGTACAATAAATCGACCACGAAAACATGCTTTAATAAAATTTCACAAGGTAATTATTCTATGTATGTTTTTAGTATATTTTAAAGTTAACAAAAGCACTTTTGTATTTTAATGTGCTGAAAACAAGTTTTTAATTTATTGTGTTATTTAAATATAGAATTTTTTTAAAAATTATACAAATTACCTACTACTTTTTTCAGCAAAAAATGTAAGGAAGTAATATAAATTAATACATTATAAAAGGTACATAATATACAGTAAAACCTCGTTAAGACGCTCCCGTTTAATACGCCATCCCGCTTAACACGCGGATTTTTCCCGGTCCCAGGTAATTGTACACTTTTAACATTGAAAAAAACACGCTTAATACGCCACCGCATAATACGTAATCCCGCATAATACGCTCTAATTGCTGGCTTCTCAAACCTTTTAAAATAGAAAAAAAAACCGATTAATACAATCGGCGATAAGAATTTCGTTGAAACGTTTATCTATTATCGACCGAGTAATTGATATTTATTATTAACATCTTGATGTGGTTTATACTCTTACTATATTTCGTTAGGTACGTTAGGTTTCGTTAGGTTCGTACGTTAGTTATATGATCGGACGTTGAAGTGTACACGTGACATCACACGCAGATTTAGCCAAGTGATGATGAGGAAGAATACATTCCACCACTTCCGTCAATCGCTAGTACTGTACAATCAATATCTACATTGAGACAGGCACTTACTGCAACTGATGGATCCGAAAACATGCTTGTATATCTAGGTAGGGTGGAAAATTTCTTATTGAATAAATATAAGAATAATGTATTGAAACAACCAACCATTACCACTTTTTTTAATCCAAGAAAATAATACATAATTATAAAATATGTTCCTAATAATTTTATTGTATGTATATTTGATGTTTTTTTATTATTAATTTTAAATACAACTTATGTTACTGTGTAATACATAACAAGTCACACTATGAACATTTTTCTAATTTATTCTATCTACATATTATCACATTTAAAGCGCTTTTAATAGGCGGGTATCGCCTATAACGCTTTAAGAGCGTAATAGGCGGGATATCGCCTATTACGCTATCCCGCATATTGCGCAGTTTTACGATTTCCCTTCGAGAGCGTCTTAACGAGGTTTTACTGTAAATTATTGTGAATGATAGTGATAAATAAATATAATTAAAGATCTTTACACTGATTAAATCTGTAAAATAAAATTATAGAAGTCCCTTTTTCGATGTAAGCATTTACATCAAAAAGTATTTTTAGACAAAGTTCAGTTAGTATTGTATATACTCTAAATCCCGTTCATATATTAGAGAAAAAATAATTAGATTAAAGAAATGCAATTTTACTGTATAATTAATAAATTAAAATAACAAATAATAAAATTATATAGTTAATACAATAGTTGTTTATTTCTATTAAAATATATGAATATAGTATAAGTGTAGTAAGTGTAAAAAGTATTACCGGAGGAAAGAGTACATTTTTAAAAAGCTTTTTGTAATGTCAATATCATTTAATAGATATTGTAACTAATATATTATATTAAAGATCCATACTTATATGAAATAAAACCATGATGATAAAACCTTGTTTCGAATTTGTATACACTTATAAAATATATTTTGCTATTTAATTTGTATTTATGAAAATGTTTTATGTGTGTGACAAATCAATAAATGAAGTTTTCGATTATTATATTGTTAATATATATTTAAATGTAAGTATTTTTCTAATTTAAAAATTATAAAATAAACCTTATTTTGAACATTTATACTTATTTGGTTTTGAGAGAAGGAAAATAATGTTTTATCAATTTAATTTTTTAAATTTTTTACTGTTTATCATTAAAATGTTAGGTTTCATATTCTTTATGATACATAACATATAATTTAGATAGGAAATCAAACACAAAAAATACTTTAAATATAGGTAGTTATTAAGTTTCCTCTAAAATTTTATTTTGCTGTTTCAGTAAAAATCTTAAATAAAAACTTGTAAATAATAATAATAATAATAAAAGGTAAATATATAAACGTTAAAACTTTTATATAGTTTCCTTTGATTTTTTTATTGTTAAATAAATATACTAAATTATATATATAGAGTGGATTCCGCTTAATGTAGGCATGTTGGGACCAACCTTGTTTGCCCACATTAAGCGATTGTCCATAAAAATAAAAATTAATTAAAAAAAAATATATATATATATATATATATATAATAAAAAAAAAGTTTTTATTTGTATTATCATATTAAAATTGAAAAAAATGTTAAATAACTACTAGGTATATAAATAAAACTAAATACATATACATACATATACATACATAATATATTAAATAAAATTAATCTTTGGATATAGAAGGTATAGAAAACGTTGTAATTGTCTGTTGTCTAAGCTGTTTAGTATGGATCTGGTTGACAAAATGGACACACGCTTCAAGCTTATCAGACGGACTATTTTCGTTTCCCTCTTGTATGAAGAATTTCTGCAACAAATCAATGCACTTTTTAGCCTCTCTAGCTGTAACTGGTGGTTCGGTATCTTTTTCTTCTTCTTCATCTTCCAACTTCCTTTTTTTTAAGAACATTTTGTACTACAACATCACAAATGTCTTCATTATAATCAAAAGAAGGAGCATTTTCATCAATATTTTCAAACTCGTTATGGTTTTGAATATGTAAAAATTGTTCAGTCAACTCAGGTTGAGGACTAATAAAATTAGAAAATCTATAATGAGCGAAACAATTCATAACAGTTGTGCAGCTAACTTCTCGCCAACTCTCGGATACAAACTGTATCGCTTGCAATATGTTTATTTTGCTACTTATTTGATTAACAGTTGCAGATGGAACAAACAGGTTTTCCTCAATCATTTCTAGAATAAAATTAACCAGTTTCACTCTATATCTCACCTTGAGATTTTTGATAATACCCATATCTAAGGGTTGAATTAAGGATGTCGTATTTGGTGGCAAAAATTTCAAAGTGATATTTTTGAGTTGAACGTTTTTTGGATGTGCAGCACAGTTATCAATAAGAAGAAGTATGGACCTAGATTTTGCTTGTAATTCCTTATCCCATTCATACAGCCAGTTTGAAAATATGGATGAAGTCATCCATGGAATTTTATTCGTTTGGTAATGCACTGGCATTTTATTTATAGACAGATTTTTAAAGCATCGAGGTTTTAAGTTTTTCCCCACTACTAGCAGCTTTACGAGGTATGACAATAAAATAACGAGACTTTTTGAATAAAAGTTGTTTATTTTAAAAATGTTATAATTTAATGATTATCACCTTCAAAGTACCTTCCCTCAGCATCAATACACTGTTGCATACGTCGCTGCCATTCTTGAAAACAGTGTTGCCAATCGCTTTCATTCAGCCCTTTTAGAAGTTCTGCCGTTTTCATTTTTACGTCATCAACTGTTTGAAAATGGGTTCCTTTTAATAAACTTTTAATTTTTGGAAATAAGAAGAAGTCACAAGGAGCAAGGTCTGGTGAGTACGGGGGATGTTGAAGTACAGAAATTTTTTTTTCAGTTAAAAAACGTTGAATTGAAAATGCACTGTGAGCTGGAGCATTGTCTTGGTGAAGAACCCAGCCATTTTTCCATAGATCTGGTCGCTTCTTTCTGACACGTTCTCTTAATTTAATTAAAACCTCTTTATAATAATATTGATTGACTGTTTGCCCACTAGGAACCCATTCAACAAAAATTATTCCCTTAATGTCAAAGAAAACAATGAGCATTGCTTTGAATTTGGACTTGCTCATTCGTGCTTTCTTCATTCTTGGGGATGTTGGTGTCTTCCAATGCATGGATTGCCTTTTAGTTTCAGGATCGTATGTAAAAATCCATGTTTCATCACACGTAATAATATTATTTATAAAAGATGGATCGTCTTTGATGATTTTTAAGGTGTCTGAACAAATTTCTTTTCGATTGAATTTTTGATCAATCGTTAAATTTTTAGGAACCATTTTAGCACACACTTTTTTCATATTTAAATTTTCAACTAAAATTTTACGAACACTTTCTCTATCAATATTTACCATCTCTGCTACAGCTCGAACACTTAATCGACGATCTTGCCGAATAATTTTGTCAATTTTTTCAACGTTTTCGTTTGTTGAAGACGTGGTAGGACGTCCAGAACGATCATCGTCTTCGACGTCCTCCCTTCCACTACAAAACCGTTTGTGCCATTCAAAAACACGAGCTCTTGATAAACATTCTTCACCATAAACTTCACATAACATACGAAACGATTCCGCGGCAGTTTTTTTTAATTTAACAAGAAATTTAATGTTAACACGTTGTTCGATTTTTATATCTAACATTTTTCGGCAGTATAGTCGAACTCGCACTAATAACAAGGCTACTAACGTATAAGAAAATGAATCGATGTCATCAGTGTTCATAGTACTTTTAGATAAGTGTTTTCTAATCATATTTCAATAATTGTTTTATAGATAACGTTAATAGTTTAGGTTATATTTAGAAAGTCTCGTTATTTTATTGTCATACCTCGTATTTTATCACTCCTGGTCATATTGACACATAATAAAACTAGTTCTCTCCATTGCTTTTTTGAACCAGATAGAACCTCTTTCTTGAAACATAAACAATCCTCAGGTGTCGTTCTATAATACAGTTCAGTTTCATCTGCATTAAATATGTTATCTGGGGAAAAGTCGTTCAAAATTATTTTTAGCCTGTCAGCTTTCCAATCATTAGAGGCGGATTCATCAGCACTTGCTTTTTCACCATGCACACGTTTGAATTTTATTTCGTATCTATTCTTCCACCTACTTCTTAACCAACCATCAGTAGCAATCAACTATATTTATATTAGGGTGGCACTTAAAAAAAATTTGAATGTTTTATGATCTAATGCTTTAAATTTGTCCTAAATGGTATAAAAATGATATTTTGAGAATATGAAGTTATTTAACAAATATTAAATGGTTGCTCAAGAAACTTAAAAATATAAAATATGAAACATAGTTAAAAAACAAAATTATTTATCGGAATAATGTATTATTTGATTATTTAAAATTATTTGAACAAAACTAAATATTTACTATACAAGCCATTACAGTGTTATCAGTGAAAAAATTTACATTACATGTTTTAATGAATCATAAATTTAATAAAGTTGATTTTTTGGAGTTGGGAAACTCTTGTCTATGTTTTTCGATGACTTGAAGGAGGTACTGCTGTTGTTCTACTTGGTTGGTGAGAGTTCCATTAAATGATGTCATCAATGCTATAACCTCTTTCTGCTGCGTCATTTACCACTTTAAGTTTTTTTACTTTTTCACACCCATATTCGTCATTATTTTTCCAAGTTTTTGGATGAGTTTTTAAAAATTAAATTTCAATGTTAAGAGCCGTAAAAAGTTAATATGTATTATTTGTTACAAAGTCATATAATTCACTATTTAAAATAAGATTTTCGGAAAGTTTTATTCTTGATTCAGAGTTATCAGCTCCACTTTTATCTAAAGCTTTAACCATTATGAGTATAATATCATCTGAAATTCGGTAGTCAAAAAATGCTAAGCCTACTAATGTATCACTAAGATACCATAAATGTCCTAAAAATACTTTTAATGCTAATTTATAGATCCCATTACTTGAATTTCCATAATTATGCAGATCTTTTAAGAAATTTAAATAATTTAGAGGTGCACCTGAAGCATCAGTAGAAGTAAACCATACTTTTAAATATACTCTAATTATGACCGAAATAAAAAAATGTTTATACAATATATTATCTTAGCCATCCATCTAGCTCGATGACAAGCTCCAGGTTTTCTAAAACCATTGTTTTCTGGAAGTTCTTCTCCGAGATAATATAAACTCAACTGCAATAATTCTTTATAATCTTCAGGAGGTTGAAACTTAGATAATTGATTAAAGATAAATTTAACCATATCATTTTTTATCAAATTTAATTTTGGTGATAGAAATGAATTCATCAAACCATTTTCAAATGCTTCTTGATTTATGTCGAACCAAGAATTTGAAAATTTTTTAAACAATGCAATATCTGAACCATTTGATGAGTCCATTAAATGATCAAATATTTTGTCTACAATAATTTCAAAAATATGATGTCTACAAGCCAATTTTAATAAATTTCGTCCCAAATTTTTTTTCTAGCAACACACAAACACCATTTATAAGTCCTGTGTTGCTAGCATCTGTATCAAAGCACATAAATTGAATACGATTCAACAAGTTCCAGTTATTAATTAATTCATAAACTGTTTCAGAGATTAATATCTCCATACCCCTAAATAATGGCGGAACACCTAAAAGTTTTAAATTTTCATTTCCAGACACTAAAACAGCAAGACGATTTACTTGTTCTGTTTTTGTTAATGTTGGTAAGATTTTTCTATTCCCAATGTATTACAAGTAAAATGGACAGATCGAATACACATTTTATTTCTGCAGCAATTTTTTCCCTATGATGACACCGAGCTCTTCGTAAAGACTCTCTGTTTAAAGCAATGTCAGAAACATCTTGTCCAATTGATTGAGCAACAGCTGCTAATACAAATGTTGCATTTATTTTACTTACATTAGCTCTGTCTAACGCAGATGTTAAGGCAGAATTGACTATATTTTTTGCTCTTTTTTTTTTTTGAAAAAAGATGATTTTTTATTAGACCTGACCACTTCAAATTCAATATCATTGATGTCACTTTCCTCGACTTTCCTAGACAAAGAAGAACTTATTAATTGTACTTTAAATGCTGATTCCAATTTTCTTTCACTTTCTTTACATTTTCTTTCATTCAATGTTTTATTTGTTTCTATTCGTTTTTTTCAATTTTAACTAAGCTTATATCTTTTGGTCCCATATGCCCACGTCGTCTCTTTTCTCTCTGAGCTAACAAAAACAACTTGTCTTCGATAGTAATTAAATTTAAAACATTTACATGTGCTATATCAAATAGATCATCGAAGCTGTTTATAAATTTATATTAATTTATTATTTGGATATCAGAGCGTCTTATTGATTTTTTTTTAAATTTATCCATTTTGTGTGTAATTCTTTGATTTTTTTAGAAATATGATATTCTTGTTTAGTCAGTATATTAGCTTTAACCCAAAATTGGATAACTTGCTGGCAATTCGTTCCCAGTTATAGTTTCAGATGTTGATCTAATTAACCAAATACCTCGATTTTTCTGCACTACTTTACTTACTTGAAGTCATAATGATACAAATATCAAAATAAAAAAATGTATGTTTGCTGTATATGAAGATCACATAAATTATTGCACTTGGATATATATATATTACCGAGCGTGTGACACAGTACATTACAACAGACCGTGCGAATAATTATTGTGTACCTATAGAAACTTTAGATAAACTAAAAATTATTATAATCGGTAAAATTAATAAACTATGCACATTTTTTATCTAATCTGTTATACAGGCGCTGTATAGTGTATTACACTAGATAGCATAAAAATAAAAATACTTTACATTTAAAATCAAAATTGATTTTTACCAAACTTTCAATTAAGCATTTTTATACGAAATGAAATAATATTAAAATATGAGATGAAGTAAAAAAAAAAAAAAATTACCTATATAAGTGAGTGCCACCCTAATATATATATACATAATGTGAAAATATAAAAAACCAAATTTATCTCTAATACATTTTTTATTTAAAAGTTAAAAATCTAATGATTTTTATGAATCTTGACTATACATTTTTGTAGTATTATAATTAATATGTTTAAAATATATTATATTTATTAAATAGGTATATTATGAATTTTCTAAAATTGATTTTTTTGAATTGGTTTTTAATGTTATAGATTGAAAATGCGCAAGAAGCATTAACTGATAATCTTGGCCGCTTTTTATTTGGTGTTAGTATTCAAATTGATTTTGCATCTAAAGAGTGTGAAAAGGAATTCCATGATCATCTGTCTACGACATATCATAAATGTGATCTTACTGTTACCAATCAGGATCATAAGAGCACTAGTCAATCAAATTATGACACTATAAATGATAGTAATCAAGTTGTTGTGGAATCATATATTGCGAGTCATACTTCTAATAATGATGAAAATAATTCAATTAATTCGATTCCTCTTCATGGTTCAGAAATTGATTGTATCAATACAATGTTGGAGTTTGGGAAAAATATTAAAAAGGAAGTGGTAACTGAATCATCACCTAAAATACAATCAGTGACTATGCATTCAAACACACTTAATCATTGCCAACCAGAGAATCATATACCTTCAAATTTAACTCAATTTTCAAATGATATTTCAGCCAAAATAAATCTTAATGATCATTCAAACTTTTTGGATAAATATCCACTAGAAAGTCATATACCTTCAACATCGACCAAATTTTCAAATAATGATATATCCAAAATAATGCTTAATGATCATTCAAACTTTTTTTACAAGTATCCACCAGAGAGTCATATACCTTCGACTTCAACCCGATTTTCAAATAATAATATATCATCCAAAATTAGGCTCAATAATCATTCAAACTTTTTTGACAACTATCCACCAAATAGTCATATACCTTCAACTTCAACCCAATTTTCAAATAATGATGCATCTAAAATAAAGCTTAATGATTATTCAAACTTTTTTGACAACTATCCACCAAATAGTCATATACCTTTGACTTCAACCCAATTTTCAAATTATGATATATCATCCAAAATAGAAATTAATGATCATTCAAACTTGCTTAATAAGTATCCACCACAAAGTAATATTCCATTCACTTCAACCCAGTTTTCAAATAATAATATAACAACCGAAAAAGAGTTAAATAGTGATTTAAATTTGCTTAAAAAATATCCACCAGAGAGTCATTTATCTTTGACTTCAACTCAAATTTCAAATAATGGCATATCACCAAACATAAAGCATACAAGTCATTCGAAGTTGATTGATATGTATCCACCAGAAAGCCATATCCTATCGAAATCATCTACTGGATTTCAGGTTTCCGATTATGACTGGGAAAATCAATTTAATCATATTGGCATTAATAAAAGGTTAAATTAATTAGTTGATAAAAATAGATCTCAAACAAAAACACTCATATCTTATACTTTATTTTATTTTAGATTCAAGTTCAAGAAGGTCCAAGACCTCATATTTGAACCTTCTGTAATTGTAAAATCAATCCTTGAGAAACCAAGTGTCTTTACTGCAGATGCTGAAAGGCTTAAACATGTTTCCAAAGAAGTTAATTTGCAAGAGATGTTAGAATTAAATCAATCAATTAGTTACTTTAAGAAAATTATTGATCGAACATGTTGCTTTTTCTGGGTAAGAGGTTTCAAAAATGATTGATTTCAAACTATTCTGAATATTGTGGCTGACAGTATTCATCATAGTTTCTTATGTAAATTTCTTAATGTACCAAGTACACTAAATTGTAATATAATGTTACAGGAGCCACTGTTTATACACCCAGATCGAACACTGCTAAA
>JASXSY010003549.1:0-19664 GCA_034509805.1 Sipha maydis | reverse complement strand
CCTCTAAAACCAATACCATAGCAATCATTGATTTTTTTCTGATTTTTCAGTATATAAATTTAAGTTTAAGTTTACATTTTGACGATTTTATGGAAATTTTAAGGTTTCAGAACGCCTCTCAGATTCGTTTTTTGGTCATAACTCCGTCATTTTGCAAGATATATCTCTAAAACCTATACCATAGTAATCAGTGATTTTTTTCTGATTTTTCAGTATATAAATATAGATTTCAATTTACATTGTAAAGATTTTATGGAAATTTTAAGGTTTCAGAACGCCTCTCAGATTAGTTTTTTGGTCATAACTCCGTCATTTTGCAAGATATATCTCTATAACCAATACCATAGCAATCAGTGATTTTTTTCTGATTTTTCAGTATATAAATATAGATATTAATTTACATTTTGAATATTTTATGGACATTTTAAGGTTTCAGAACGCCTCCCAGATTAGTTTTTTGGTCATAACTCCGTCATTTTGCAAGATATATCTCTATAACCAATACCATAGCAATCAGTGATTTTTTTCTGATTTTTCAGTATATAAATATAGATATTAATTTACATTTTGAATATTTTATGGACATTTTAAGGTTTCAGAACGCCTCCCAGATTAGTTTTTTGGTCATAACTCCGTCATTTTGCAAGATATATCTCTATAACCAATACCATAGCAATCAGTGATTTTTTTCTGATTTTTCAGTATATAAATTTAAGTTTAAGTTTACATTTTGACGATTTTATGGAAATTTTAAGGTTTCAGAACGCCTCTCAGATTCGTTTTTTGGTCATAACTCCGTCATTTTGCAAGATATATCTCTATAACCAATACCATAGCAATCAGTGATTTTTTTCTGATTTTTCAGTATATAAATTTAAGTTTAAGTTTACATTTTGACGATTTTATGGAAATTTTATGGTTTCAGAACGCCTCTCAGATTCGTTTTTTGGTCATAACTCCGTCATTTTGCAAGATATATCTCTAAAACCTATACCATAGTAATCAGTGATTTTTTTCTAATTTTTCAGTATATAAATATAGATATTAATTTACATTTTGACGATTTTATGGACATTTTAAGGTTTCAGAACGCCTCTCAGATTAGTTTTTTGGTCATAACTCCGTCATTTTGCAAGATATATCTCTAAAACCAATACCATAGCAATCATTGATTTTTTTCTGATTTTTCAGTATATAAATATAGATATTAATTTACATTTTGACGATTTTATGGACATTTTAAGGTTTCAGAACGCCTCTCAGATTAGTTTTTTGGTCATAACTCCGTCATTTTGCAAGATATATCTCTATAACCAATACCATAGCAATCAGTGATTTTTTTCTGATTTTTCAGTATATAAATTTAAGTTTAAGTTTACATTTTGACGATTTTATGGAAATTTTAAGGTTTCAGAACGCCTCTCAGATTCGTTTTTTGGTCATAACTCCGTCATTTTGCAAGATATATCTCTAAAACCTATACCATAGCAATCAGTGATTTTTTTCTGATTTTTCAGTATATAAATATAGATATTAATTTACATTTTGACGATTTTATGGACATTTTAAGGTTTCAGAACGCCTCTCAGATTTGTTTTTTGGTCATAACTCCGTCATTTTGCAAGATATATCTCTAAAACCAATACCATAGCAATCATTGATTTTTTTCTGATTTTTCAGTATATAAATATAGATATTAATTTACATTTTGACGATTTTATGGACATTTTAAGGTTTCAGAACGCCTCTCAGATTCGTTTTTTGGTCATAACTCCGTCATTTTGCAAGATATATCTCTAAAACCAATACCATAGCAATCAGTGTTTTTTTTTCTGATTTTTCAGTATATAAATATAGATATTAATTTACATTTTGACGATTTTATGGACATTTTAAGGTTTCAGAACGCCTCTCAGATTTGTTTTTTGGTCATAACTCCGTCATTTTGCAAGATATACCTCTAAAACCAATACCATAGCAATCATTGATTTTTTTCTGATTTTTCAGTATATAAATTTAAGTTTAAGTTTACATTTTGACGATTTTATGGAAATTTTAAGGTTTCAGAACGCCTCTCAGATTCGTTTTTTGGTCATAACTCCGTCATTTTGCAAGATATATCTCTAAAACCTATACCATAGTAATCAGTGATTTTTTTCTGATTTTTCAGTATATAAATATAGATTTCAATTTACATTGTAAAGATTTTATGGAAATTTTAAGGTTTCAGAACGCCTCTCAGATTAGTTTTTTGGTCATAACTCCGTCATTTTGCAAGATATATCTCTATAACCAATACCATAGCAATCAGTGATTTTTTTCTGATTTTTCAGTATATAAATTTAAGTTTAAGTTTACATTTTGACGATTTTATGGAAATTTTATGGTTTCAGAACGCCTCTCAGATTCGTTTTTTGGTCATAACTCCGTCATTTTGCAAGATATATCTCTAAAACCTATTACATAGTAATCAGTGATTTTTTTCTAATTTTTCAGTATATAAATATAGATATTAATTTACATTTTGACGATTTTATGGACATTTTAAGGTTTCAGAACGCCTCTCAGATTAGTTTTTTGGTCATAACTCCGTCATTTTGCAAGATATATCTCTAAAACCAATACCATAGCAATCATTGATTTTTTTCTGATTTTTCAGTATATAAATATAGATATTAATTTACATTTTGACGATTTTATGGACATTTTAAGGTTTCAGAACGCCTCTCAGATTCGTTTTTTGGTCATAACTCCGTCATTTTGCAAGATATATCGCTAAAACCAATACCATAGCAATCAGTGATTTTTTTCTGATTTTTCAGTATATAAATATAGATTTCAATTTACATTGTGACGATTTTATGGACATTTAAAGGTTTCAGAACGCCTCTCAGATTAGTTTTTTGGTCATAACTCCGTCATTTTGCAAGATATATCTCTATAACCAATACCATAGCAATCAGTGATTTTTTTCTGATTTTTCAGTATATAAATATAGATATTAATTTACATTTTGAATATTTTATGGACATTTTAAGGTTTCAGAACGCCTCCCAGATTAGTTTTTTGGTCATAACTCCGTCATTTTGCAAGATATATCTCTATAACCAATACCATAGCAATCAGTGATTTTTTTCTGATTTTTCAGTATATAAATATAGATATTAATTTACATTTTGAATATTTTATGGACATTTTAAGGTTTCAGAACGCCTCCCAGATTAGTTTTTTGGTCATAACTCCGTCATTTTGCAAGATATATCTCTATAACCAATACCATAGCAATCAGTGATTTTTTTCTGATTTTTCAGTATATAAATTTAAGTTTAAGTTTACATTTTGACGATTTTATGGAAATTTTAAGGTTTCAGAACGCCTCTCAGATTCGTTTTTTGGTCATAACTCCGTCATTTTGCAAGATATATCTCTATAACCAATACCATAGCAATCAGTGATTTTTTTCTGATTTTTCAGTATATAAATTTAAGTTTAAGTTTACATTTTGACGATTTTATGGAAATTTTATGGTTTCAGAACGCCTCTCAGATTCGTTTTTTGGTCATAACTCCGTCATTTTGCAAGATATATCTCTAAAACCTATACCATAGTAATCAGTGATTTTTTTCTAATTTTTCAGTATATAAATATAGATATTAATTTACATTTTGACGATTTTATGGACATTTTAAGGTTTCAGAACGCCTCTCAGATTAGTTTTTTGGTCATAACTCCGTCATTTTGCAAGATATATCTCTAAAACCAATACCATAGCAATCATTGATTTTTTTCTGATTTTTCAGTATATAAATATAGATATTAATTTACATTTTGACGATTTTATGGACATTTTAAGGTTTCAGAACGCCTCTCAGATTAGTTTTTTGGTCATAACTCCGTCATTTTGCAAGATATATCTCTATAACCAATACCATAGCAATCAGTGATTTTTTTCTGATTTTTCAGTATATAAATTTAAGTTTAAGTTTACATTTTGACGATTTTATGGAAATTTTAAGGTTTCAGAACGCCTCTCAGATTCGTTTTTTGGTCATAACTCCGTCATTTTGCAAGATATATCTCTAAAACCTATACCATAGCAATCAGTGATTTTTTTCTGATTTTTCAGTATATAAATATAGATATTAATTTACATTTTGACGATTTTATGGACATTTTAAGGTTTCAGAACGCCTCTCAGATTTGTTTTTTGGTCATAACTCCGTCATTTTGCAAGATATATCTCTAAAACCAATACCATAGCAATCATTGATTTTTTTCTGATTTTTCAGTATATAAATATAGATATTAATTTACATTTTGACGATTTTATGGACATTTTAAGGTTTCAGAACGCCTCTCAGATTCGTTTTTTGGTCATAACTCCGTCATTTTGCAAGATATATCTCTAAAACCAATACCATAGCAATCAGTGTTTTTTTTTCTGATTTTTCAGTATATAAATATAGATATTAATTTACATTTTGACGATTTTATGGACATTTTAAGGTTTCAGAACGCCTCTCAGATTTGTTTTTTGGTCATAACTCCGTCATTTTGCAAGATATACCTCTAAAACCAATACCATAGCAATCATTGATTTTTTTCTGATTTTTCAGTATATAAATTTAAGTTTAAGTTTACATTTTGACGATTTTATGGAAATTTTAAGGTTTCAGAACGCCTCTCAGATTCGTTTTTTGGTCATAACTCCGTCATTTTGCAAGATATATCTCTAAAACCTATACCATAGTAATCAGTGATTTTTTTCTGATTTTTCAGTATATAAATATAGATTTCAATTTACATTGTAAAGATTTTATGGAAATTTTAAGGTTTCAGAACGCCTCTCAGATTAGTTTTTTGGTCATAACTCCGTCATTTTGCAAGATATATCTCTATAACCAATACCATAGCAATCAGTGATTTTTTTCTGATTTTTCAGTATATAAATATAGATATTAATTTACATTTTGAATATTTTATGGACATTTTAAGGTTTCAGAACGCCTCCCAGATTAGTTTTTTGGTCATAACTCCGTCATTTTGCAAGATATATCTCTATAACCAATACCATAGCAATCAGTGATTTTTTTCTGATTTTTCAGTATATAAATATAGATATTAATTTACATTTTGAATATTTTATGGACATTTTAAGGTTTCAGAACGCCTCCCAGATTAGTTTTTTGGTCATAACTCCGTCATTTTGCAAGATATATCTCTATAACCAATACCATAGCAATCAGTGATTTTTTTCTGATTTTTCAGTATATAAATTTAAGTTTAAGTTTACATTTTGACGATTTTATGGAAATTTTAAGGTTTCAGAACGCCTCTCAGATTCGTTTTTTGGTCATAACTCCGTCATTTTGCAAGATATATCTCTATAACCAATACCATAGCAATCAGTGATTTTTTTCTGATTTTTCAGTATATAAATTTAAGTTTAAGTTTACATTTTGACGATTTTATGGAAATTTTATGGTTTCAGAACGCCTCTCAGATTCGTTTTTTGGTCATAACTCCGTCATTTTGCAAGATATATCTCTAAAACCTATACCATAGTAATCAGTGATTTTTTTCTAATTTTTCAGTATATAAATATAGATATTAATTTACATTTTGACGATTTTATGGACATTTTAAGGTTTCAGAACGCCTCTCAGATTAGTTTTTTGGTCATAACTCCGTCATTTTGCAAGATATATCTCTAAAACCAATACCATAGCAATCATTGATTTTTTTCTGATTTTTCAGTATATAAATATAGATATTAATTTACATTTTGACGATTTTATGGACATTTTAAGGTTTCAGAACGCCTCTCAGATTAGTTTT
Organism: Sipha maydis; assembly: GCA_034509805.1. Classification (NCBI taxonomy): domain Eukaryota; kingdom Metazoa; phylum Arthropoda; class Insecta; order Hemiptera; family Aphididae; genus Sipha; species Sipha maydis. The sequence continues at coordinate 13,826 of JASXSY010003549.1, read as the reverse complement.
TTGGTCATAACTCCGTCATTTTGCAAGATATATCTCTATAACCAATACCATAGCAATCAGTGATTTTTTTCTGATTTTTCAGTATATAAATTTAAGTTTAAGTTTACATTTTGACGATTTTATGGAAATTTTAAGGTTTCAGAACGCCTCTCAGATTCGTTTTTTGGTCATAACTCCGTCATTTTGCAAGATATATCTCTAAAACCTATACCATAGCAATCAGTGATTTTTTTCTGATTTTTCAGTATATAAATATAGATATTAATTTACATTTTGACGATTTTATGGACATTTTAAGGTTTCAGAACGCCTCTCAGATTTGTTTTTTGGTCATAACTCCGTCATTTTGCAAGATATATCTCTAAAACCAATACCATAGCAATCATTGATTTTTTTCTGATTTTTCAGTATATAAATATAGATATTAATTTACATTTTGACGATTTTATGGACATTTTAAGGTTTCAGAACGCCTCTCAGATTCGTTTTTTGGTCATAACTCCGTCATTTTGCAAGATATATCTCTAAAACCAATACCATAGCAATCAGTGTTTTTTTTTCTGATTTTTCAGTATATAAATATAGATATTAATTTACATTTTGACGATTTTATGGACATTTTAAGGTTTCAGAACGCCTCTCAGATTTGTTTTTTGGTCATAACTCCGTCATTTTGCAAGATATACCTCTAAAACCAATACCATAGCAATCATTGATTTTTTTCTGATTTTTCAGTATATAAATTTAAGTTTAAGTTTACATTTTGACGATTTTATGGAAATTTTAAGGTTTCAGAACGCCTCTCAGATTCGTTTTTTGGTCATAACTCCGTCATTTTGCAAGATATATCTCTAAAACCTATACCATAGTAATCAGTGATTTTTTTCTGATTTTTCAGTATATAAATATAGATTTCAATTTACATTGTAAAGATTTTATGGAAATTTTAAGGTTTCAGAACGCCTCTCAGATTAGTTTTTTGGTCATAACTCCGTCATTTTGCAAGATATATCTCTATAACCAATACCATAGCAATCAGTGATTTTTTTCTGATTTTTCAGTATATAAATTTAAGTTTAAGTTTACATTTTGACGATTTTATGGAAATTTTATGGTTTCAGAACGCCTCTCAGATTCGTTTTTTGGTCATAACTCCGTCATTTTGCAAGATATATCTCTAAAACCTATTACATAGTAATCAGTGATTTTTTTCTAATTTTTCAGTATATAAATATAGATATTAATTTACATTTTGACGATTTTATGGACATTTTAAGGTTTCAGAACGCCTCTCAGATTAGTTTTTTGGTCATAACTCCGTCATTTTGCAAGATATATCTCTAAAACCAATACCATAGCAATCATTGATTTTTTTCTGATTTTTCAGTATATAAATATAGATATTAATTTACATTTTGACGATTTTATGGACATTTTAAGGTTTCAGAACGCCTCTCAGATTCGTTTTTTGGTCATAACTCCGTCATTTTGCAAGATATATCGCTAAAACCAATACCATAGCAATCAGTGATTTTTTTCTGATTTTTCAGTATATAAATATAGATTTCAATTTACATTGTGACGATTTTATGGACATTTAAAGGTTTCAGAACGCCTCTCAGATTAGTTTTTTGGTCATAACTCCGTCATTTTGCAAGATATATCTCTATAACCAATACCATAGCAATCAGTGATTTTTTTCTGATTTTTCAGTATATAAATATAGATATTAATTTACATTTTGAATATTTTATGGACATTTTAAGGTTTCAGAACGCCTCCCAGATTAGTTTTTTGGTCATAACTCCGTCATTTTGCAAGATATATCTCTATAACCAATACCATAGCAATCAGTGATTTTTTTCTGATTTTTCAGTATATAAATATAGATATTAATTTACATTTTGAATATTTTATGGACATTTTAAGGTTTCAGAACGCCTCCCAGATTAGTTTTTTGGTCATAACTCCGTCATTTTGCAAGATATATCTCTATAACCAATACCATAGCAATCAGTGATTTTTTTCTGATTTTTCAGTATATAAATTTAAGTTTAAGTTTACATTTTGACGATTTTATGGAAATTTTAAGGTTTCAGAACGCCTCTCAGATTCGTTTTTTGGTCATAACTCCGTCATTTTGCAAGATATATCTCTATAACCAATACCATAGCAATCAGTGATTTTTTTCTGATTTTTCAGTATATAAATTTAAGTTTAAGTTTACATTTTGACGATTTTATGGAAATTTTATGGTTTCAGAACGCCTCTCAGATTCGTTTTTTGGTCATAACTCCGTCATTTTGCAAGATATATCTCTAAAACCTATACCATAGTAATCAGTGATTTTTTTCTAATTTTTCAGTATATAAATATAGATATTAATTTACATTTTGACGATTTTATGGACATTTTAAGGTTTCAGAACGCCTCTCAGATTAGTTTTTTGGTCATAACTCCGTCATTTTGCAAGATATATCTCTAAAACCAATACCATAGCAATCATTGATTTTTTTCTGATTTTTCAGTATATAAATATAGATATTAATTTACATTTTGACGATTTTATGGACATTTTAAGGTTTCAGAACGCCTCTCAGATTAGTTTTTTGGTCATAACTCCGTCATTTTGCAAGATATATCTCTATAACCAATACCATAGCAATCAGTGATTTTTTTCTGATTTTTCAGTATATAAATTTAAGTTTAAGTTTACATTTTGACGATTTTATGGAAATTTTAAGGTTTCAGAACGCCTCTCAGATTCGTTTTTTGGTCATAACTCCGTCATTTTGCAAGATATATCTCTAAAACCTATACCATAGTAATCAGTGATTTTTTTCTAATTTTTCAGTATATAAATATAGATATTAATTTACATTTTGACGATTTTATGGACATTTTAAGGTTTCAGAACGCCTCTCAGATTAGTTTTTTGGTCATAACTCCGTCATTTTGCAAGATATATCTCTAAAACCAATACCATAGCAATCAGTGATTTTTTTCTGATTTTTCAGTATATAAATATAGATTTCAATTTACATTGTGACGATTTTATGGACATTTAAAGTTTTCAGAACGCCTCTCAGATTAGTTTTTTGGTCATAACTCCGTCATTTTGCAAGATATATCTCTATAACCAATACCATAGCAATCAGTGATTTTTTTCTGATTTTTCAGTATATAAATATAGATATTAATTTACATTTTGAATATTTTATGGACATTTTAAGGTTTCAGAACGCCTCCCAGATAAGTTTTTTGGTCATAACTCCGTCATTTTGCAAGATATATCTCTATAACCAATACCATAGCAATCAGTGATTTTTTTCTGATTTTTCAGTATATAAATTTAAGTTTAAGTTTACATTTTGACGATTTTATGGAAATTTTAAGGTTTCAGAACGCCTCTCAGATTCGTTTTTTGGTCATAACTCCGTCATTTTGCAAGATATATCTCTAAAACCAATACCATAGCAATCATTGATTTTTTTCTGATTTTTCAGTATATAAATATAGATATTAATTTACATTTTGACGATTTTATGGACATTTTAGGTTTCAGAACGCCTCTCAGATTCGTTTTTTGGTCATAACTCCGTCATTTTGCAAGATATATCTCTAAAACCTATACCATAGTAATCAGTGATTTTTTTCTGATTTTTCAGTATATAAATATAGATTTCAATTTACATTGTAAAGATTTTATGGAAATTTTAATGTTTCAGAACGCCTCTCAGATTAGTTTTTTGGTCATAACTCCGTCATTTTGCAAGATATATCTCTATAACCAATACCATAGCAATCAGTGATTTTTTTCTGATTTTTCAGTATATAAATTTAAGTTTAAGTTTACATTTTGACGATTTTATGGAAATTTTATGGTTTCAGAACGCCTCTCAGATTCGTTTTTTGGTCATAACTCCGTCATTTTGCAAGATATATCTCTAAAACCTATACCATAGCAATCAGTGATTTTTTTCTGATTTTTCAGTATATAAATATAGATATTAATTTACATTTTGACGATTTTATGGACATTTTAAGGTTTCAGAACGCCTCTCAGATTTGTATTTTGGTCATAACTCCGTCATTTTGCAAGATATATCTCTAAAACCAATACCATAGCAATCATTGATTTTTTTCTGATTTTTCAGTATATAAATATAGATATTAATTTACATTTTGACGATTTTATGGACATTTTAAGGTTTCAGAACGCCTCTCAGATTCGTTTTTTGGTCATAACTCCGTCATTTTGCAAGATATATCGCTAAAACCAATACCATAGCAATCAGTGATTTTTTTCTGATTTTTCAGTATATAAATATAGATATTAATTTACATTTTGACGATTTTATGGACATTTTAAGGTTTCAGAACGCCTCTCAGATTAGTTTTTTGGTCATAACTCCGTCATTTTGCAAGATATATCTCTATAACCAATACCATAGCAATCAGTGATTTTTTTCTGATTTTTCAGTATATAAATTTAAGTTTAAGTTTACATTTTGACGATTTTATGGAAATTTTAAGGTTTCAGAACGCCTCTCAGATTCGTTTTTTGGTCATAACTCCGTCATTTTGCAAGATATATCTCTAAAACCTATACCATAGTAATCAGTGATTTTTTTCTAATTTTTCAGTATATAAATATAGATATTAATTTACATTTTGACGATTTTATGGACATTTTAAGGTTTCAGAACGCCTCTCAGATTAGTTTTTTGGTCATAACTCCGTCATTTTGCAAGATATATCTCTAAAACCAATACCACAGCAATCAGTGATTTTTTTCTGATTTTTCAGTATATAAATATAGATTTCAATTTACATTGTGACGATTTTATGGACATTTAAAGTTTTCAGAACGCCTCTCAGATTAGTTTTTTGGTCATAACTCCGTCATTTTGCAAGATATATCTCTATAACCAATACCATAGCAATCAGTGATTTTTTTCTGATTTTTCAGTATATAAATATAGATATTAATTTACATTTTGACGATTTTATGGAAATTTTAAGGTTTCAGAACGCCTCTCAGATTCGTTTTTCGGTCATAACTCCGTCATTTTGCAAGATATATCTCTAAAACCTATACCATAGTAATCAGTGATTTTTTTCTGATTTTTCAGTATATAAATATAGATTTCAATTTACATTGTAAAGATTTTATGGAAATTTTAAGGTTTCAGAACGCCTCTCAGATTAGTTTTTTGGTCATAACTCCGTCATTTTGCAAGATATATCTCTATAACCAATACCATAGCAATCAGTGATTTTTTTCTGATTTTTCAGTATATAAATTTAAGTTTAAGTTTACATTTTGACGATTTTATGGAAATTTTATGGTTTCAGAACGCCTCTCAGATTCGTTTTTTGGTCATAACTCCGTCATTTTGCAAGATATATCTCTAAATCCTATACCATAGTAATCAGTGATTTTTTTCTAATTTTTCAGTATATAAATATAGATATTAATTTACATTTTGACGATTTTATGGACATTTTAAGGTTTCAGAACGCCTCTCAGATTAGTTTTTTGGTCATAACTCCGTCATTTTGCAAGATATATCTCTAAAACCAATACCATAGCAATCATTGATTTTTTTCTGATTTTTCAGTATATAAATATAGATATTAATTTACATTTTGACGATTTTATGGACATTTTAAGGTTTCAGAACGCCTCTCAGATTCGTTTTTTGGTCATAACTCCGTCATTTTGCAAGATATATCGCTAAATCCAATACCATAGCAATCAGTGATTTTTTTCTGATTTTTCAGTATATAAATATAGATATTAATTTACATTTTGAATATTTTATGGACATTTTAAGGTTTCAGAACGCCTCCCAGATTAGTTTTTTGGTCATAACTCCGTCATTTTGCAAGATATATCTCTATAACCAATACCATAGCAATCAGTGATTTTTTTCTGATTTTTCAGTATATAAATTTAAGTTTAAGTTTACATTTTGACGATTTTATGGAAATTTTAAGGTTTCAGAACGCCTCTCAGATTCGTTTTTTGGTCATAACTCCGTCATTTTGCAAGATATATCTCTAAAACCTATACCATAGCAATCAGTGATTTTTTTCTGATTTTTCAGTATATAAATATAGATATTAATTTACATTTTGACGATTTTATGGACATTTTAAGGTTTCAGAGCGCCTCTCAGATTTGTTTTTTGGTCATAACTCCGTCATTTTGCAAGATATATCTCTAAAACCAATACCATAGCAATCATTGATTTTTTTCTGATTTTTCAGTATATAAATATAGATATTAATTTACATTTTGACGATTTTATGGACATTTTAAGGTTTCAGAACGCCTCTCAGATTCGTTTTTTGGTCATAACTCCGTCATTTTGCAAGATATATCTCTAAAACCAATACCATAGCAATCAGTGTTTTTTTTCTGATTTTTCAGTATATAAATATAGATATTTATTTACATTTTGACGATTTTATGGACATTTTAAGGTTTCAGAACGCCTCTCAGATTTGTTTTTTGGTCATAACTCCGTCATTTTGCAAGATATACCTCTAAAACCAATACCATAGCAATCATTGATTTTTTTCTGATTTTTCAGTATATAAATATAGATATTAATTTACATTTTGACGATTTTATGGACATTTTAAGGTTTCAGAACGCCTCTCTGATTCGTTTTTTGGTCATAACTCCGTCATTTTGTAAGATATATCGCTAAAACCAATACCATAGCAATCAGTGATTTTTTTCTGATTTTTCAGTATATAAATTTAAGTTAAAGTTTACATTTTGACGATTTTATGGAAATTTTAAGGTTTCAGAACGCCTCTCAGATTCGTTTTTTGGTCATAACTCCGTCATTTTGCAAGATATATCTCTAAAACCTATACCATAGCAATCAGTGTTTTTTTTCTGATTTTTCAGTATATAAATATAGATTTCAATTTACATTGTGAAGATTTTATGGAAATTTTAAGGTTTCAGAACGCCTCTCAGATTAGTTTTTTGGTCATAACTCCGTCATTTTGCAAGATATATCTCTATAACCAATACCATAGCAATCAGTGATTTTTTTCTGATTTTTCAGTATATAAATATAGATATTAATTTACATTTTGACGATTTTATGGACATTTTAAGGTTTCAGAACGCCTCTCAGATTCGTTTTTTGGTCATAACTCCGTCATTTTGCAAGATATATCTCTAAAACCTATACCATAGCAATCAGTGATTTTTTTCTGATTTTTCAGTATATAAATATAGATATTAATTTACATTTTGACGATTTTATGGACATTTTAAGGTTTCAGAACGCCTCTCAGATTCGTTTTTTGGTCATAACTCCGTCATTTTGCAAGATATATCTCTAAAACCAATACCATAGCAATCATTGATTTTTTTCTGATTTTTCAGTATATAAATATAGATATTAATTTACATTTTGACGATTTTATGGACATTTAAGGTTTCAGAACGCCTCTCAGATTCGTTTTTTGGTCATAACTCCGTCATTTTGCAAGATATATCGCTAAAACCAATACCATAGCAATCAGTGATTTTTTTCTGATTTTTCAGTATATAAATATAGATTTCAATTTACATTGTGACGATTTTATGGACATTTAAAGGTTTCAGAACGCCTCTCAGATTAGTTTTTTGGTCATAACTCCGTCATTTTGCAAGATATATCTCTATAACCAATACCATAGCAATCAGTGATTTTTTTCTGATTTTTCAGTATATAAATATAGATATTAATTTACATTTTGAATATTTTATGGACATTTTAAGGTTTCAGAACGCCTCCCAGATTAGTTTTTTGGTCATAACTCCGTCATTTTGCAAGATATATCTCTAAAACCTATACCATAGCAATCAGTGATTTTTTTCTGATTTTTCAGTATATAAATATAGATTTCAATTTACATTGTGACGATTTTATGGACATTTAAAGGTTTCAGAATGCCTCTCAGATTAGTTTTTTGGTCATAACTCCGTCATTTTGCAAGATATATCTCTAAAACCAATACCATAGCAATCATTGATTTTTTTCTGATTTTTCAGTATATAAATATAGATATTAATTTACATTTTGACGATTTTATGGACATTTTAAGGTTTCAGAACGCCTCTCAGATTCGTTTTTTGGTCACAACTCCGTCATTTTGCAAGATATATCTCTAAAACCAATACCATAGCAATCAGTGATTTTTTTCTGATTTTTCAGTATATAAATATAGATTTCAATTTACATTGTGACGATTTTATGGACATTTAAAGGTTTCAGAATGCCTCTCAGATTAGTTTTTTGGTCATAACTCCGTCATTTTGCAAGATATATCTCTAAAACCAATACCATAGCAATCATTGATTTTTTTCTGATTTTTCAGTATATAAATATAGATATTAATTTACATTTTGACGATTTTATGGACATTTTAAGGTTTCAGAACGCCTCTCAGATTCGTTTTTTGGTCATAACTCCGTCATTTTGCAAGATATATCTCTAAAACCTATACCATAGTAATCAGTGATTTTTTTCTGATTTTTCAGTATATAAATATAGATTTCAATTTACATTGTAAAGATTTTATGGAAATTTTAATGTTTCAGAACGCCTCTCAGATTCGTTTTTTGGTCATAACTCCGTCATTTTGCAAGATATATCTCTAAAACCAATACCATAGCAATCAGTGTTTTTTTTCTGATTTTTCAGTATATAAATATAGATATTAATTTACATTTTGACGATTTTATGGCCATTTTAAAGTTTCAGAACGCCTCTCAGATTAGTTTTTTGGTCATAACTCCGTCATTTTGCAAGATATATCTCTATAACCAATACCATAGCAATCAGTGATTTTTTTCTGATTTTTCAGTATATAAATATAGATTTCAATTTACATTGTGACGATTTTATGGACATTTAAAGGTTTCAGAACGCCTCTCAGATTCGTTTTTTGGTTATAACTCCGTCATTTTGCAAGATATATCTCTAAAACCTATACCATAGCAATCAGTGATTTTTTTCTGATTTTTCAGTATATAAATATAGATATTAATTTACATTTTGACGATTTTATGGACATTTTAAGGTTTCAGAACGCCTCTCAGATTTGTTTTTTGGTCATAACTCCGTCATTTTGCAAGATATATCTCTAAAACCAATACCATAGCAATCATTGATTTTTTTCTGATTTTTCAGTATATAAATATAGATATTAATTTACATTTTGACGATTTTATGGACATTTTAAGGTTTCAGAACGCCTCTCAGATTCGTTTTTTGGTCACAACTCCGTCATTTTGCAAGATATATCTCTAAAACCAATACCATAGCAATCAGTGATTTTTTTCTGATTTTTCAGTATATAAATATAGATTTCAATTTACATTGTGACGATTTTATGGACATTTAAAGGTTTCAGAACGCCTCTCAGATTAGTTTTTTGGTCATAACTCCGTCATTTTGCAAGATATATCTCTAAAACCAATACCATAGCAATCAGTGATTTTTTTCTGATTTTTCAGTATATAAATATAGATATTAATTTACATTTTGACGATTTTATGGAAATTTTAAGGTTTCAGAACGCCTCTCAGATTAGTTTTTTGGTCATAACTCCGTCATTTTGCAAGATATATCTCTATAACCAATACCATAGCAATCAGTGATTTTTTTCTGATTTTTCAGAATATAAATTTAAGTTTAAGTTTACATTTTGACGATTTTATGGAAATTTTAAGGTTTCAGAACGCCTCTCAGATTCGTTTTTTGGTCATAACTCCGTCATTTTGCAAGATATATCTCTAAAACCTATACCATAGTAATCAGTGATTTTTTTCTGATTTTTCAGTATATAAATATAGATATTAATTTACATTTTGACGATTTTATGGACATTTTAAGGTTTCAGAACGCCTCTCAGATTCGTTTTTTGGTCATAACTCCGTCATTTTGCAAGATATATCGCTAAAACCAATACCATAGCAATCAGTGATTTTTTTCTGATTTTTCAGTATATAAATATAGATTTCAATTTACATTGTGACGATTTTATGGACATTTAAAGGTTTCAGAACGCCTCTCAGATTAGTTTTTTGGTCATAACTCCGTCATTTTGCAAGATATATCTCTATAACCAATACCATAGCAATCAGTGATTTTTTTCTGATTTTTCAGTATATAAATATAGATATTAATTTACATTTTGAATATTTTATGGACATTTTAAGGTTTCAGAACGCCTCCCAGATTAGTTTTTTGGTCATAACTCCGTCATTTTGCAAGATATATCTCTATAACCAATACCATAGCAATCAGTGATTTTTTTCTGATTTTTCAGTATATAAATTTAAGTTTAAGTTTACATTTTGACGATTTTATGGAAATTTTAAGGTTTCAGAACGCCTCTCAGATTCGTTTTTTGGTCATAACTCCGTCATTTTGCAAGATATATCTCTAAAACCAATACCATAGCAATCATTGATTTTTTTCTGATTTTTCAGTATATAAATATAGATATTAATTTACATTTTGACGATTTTATGGACATTTTAGGTTTCAGAACGCCTCTCAGATTAGTTTTTTGGTCATAACTCCGTCATTTTGCAAGATATATCTCTAAAACCAATACCATAGCAATCATTGATTTTTTTCTGATTTTTCAGTATATAAATATAGATATTAATTTACATTTTGACGATTTTATGGACATTTTAAGGTTTCAGAACGCCTCTCAGATTAGTTTTTTGGTCATAACTCCGTCATTTTGCAAGATATATCTCTAAAACCAATACCATAGCAATCAGTGATTTTTTTCTGATTTTTCAGTATATAAATATAGATATTAATTTACATTTTGACGATTTTATGGACATTTTAAGGTTTCAGAACGCCTCTCAGATTAGTTTTTTGGTCATAACTCCGTCATTTTGCAAGATATATCTCTAAAACCAATACCATAGCAATCAGTGATTTTTTTCTGATTTTTCAGTATATAAATATAGATTTCAATTTACATTGTGACGATTTTATGGACATTTTAAGGTTTCAGAACGCCTCTCAGATTCGTTTTTTGGTCATAACTCCGTCATTTTGCAAGATATATCTCTAAAACCAATACCATAGCAATCAGTGATTTTTTTCTGATTTTTCAGTATATAAATATAGATATTAATTTACATTTTGACGATTTTATGGACATTTTAAGGTTTCAGAACGCCTCTCAGATTAGTTTTTTGGTCATAACTCCGTCATTTTGCAAGATATATCTCTATAACCAATACCATAGCAATCAGTGTTTTTTTTCTGATTTTTCAGTATATAAATATAGATATTAATTTACATTTTGACGATTTTATGGACATTTTAAGGTTTCAGAACGCCTCTCAGATTAGTTTTTTGGTCATAACTCCGTCATTTTGCAAGATATATCTCTATAACCAATACCATAGCAATCAGTGATTTTTTTCTGATTTTTCAGTATATAAATATAGATTTCAATTTACATTGTGACGATTTTATGGACATTTAAAGGTTTCAGAACGCCTCTCAGATTCGTTTTTTGGTTATAACTCCGTCATTTTGCAAGATATATCTCTAAAACCTATACCATAGCAATCAGTGATTTTTTTCTGATTTTTCAGTATATAAATATAGATATTAATTTACATTTTGACGATTTTATGGACATTTTAAGGTTTCAGAACGCCTCTCAGATTCGTTTTTTGGTCATAACTCCGTCATTTTGCAAGATATATCTCTAAAACCAATACCATAGCAATCAGTGTTTTTTTTCTGATTTTTCAGTATATAAATATAGATATTAATTTACATTTTGACGATTTTATGGCCATTTTAAAGTTTCAGAACGCCTCTCAGATTAGTTTTTTGGTCATAACTCCGTCATTTTGCAAGATATATCTCTATAACCAATACCATAGCAATCAGTGATTTTTTTCTGATTTTTCAGTATATAAATATAGATATTAATTTACATTTTGAATATTTTATGGAAATTTTAAGGTTTCAGAACGCCTCTCAGATTAGTTTTTTGGTCATAACTCCGTCATTTTGCAAGATATATCTCTATAACCAATACCATAGCAATCAGTGATTTTTTTCTGATTTTTCAGAATATAAATTTAAGTTTAAGTTTACATTTTGACGATTTTATGGAAATATTAAGGTTTCAGAACGCCTCTCAGATTCGTTTTTTGGTCATAACTCCGTCATTTTGCAAGATATATCTCTAAAACCTATACCATAGTAATCAGTGATTTTTTTCTGATTTTTCAGTATATAAATATAGATATTAATTTACATTTTGACGATTTTATGGACATTTTAAGGTTTCAGAACGCCTCTCAGATTAGTTTTTTGGTCATAACTCCGTCATTTTGCAAGATATATCTCTATAACCAATACCATAGCAATCAGTGATTTTTTTCTGATTTTTCAGTATATAAATATAGATATTAATTTACATTTTGACGATTTTATGGACATTTTAAGGTTTCAGAACGCCTCTCAGATTAGTTTTTTGGTCATAACTCCGTCATTTTGCAAGATATATCTCTATAACCAATACCATAGCAATCAGTGATTTTTTTCTGATTTTTCAGTATATAAATATAGATTTCAATTTACATTGTGACGATTTTATGGACATTTAAAGGTTTCAGAACGCCTCTCAGATTCGTTTTTTGGTTATAACTCCGTCATTTTGCAAGATATATCTCTAAAACCTATACCATAGCAATCATTGATTTTTTTCTGATTTTTCAGTATATAAATATAGATATTAATTTACATTTTGACGATTTTATGGACATTTTAAGGTTTCAGAACGCCTCTCAGATTTGTTTTTTGGTCATAACTCCGTCATTTTGCAAGATATATCTCTAAAACCAATACCATAGCAATCATTGATTTTTTTCTGATTTTTCAGTATATAAATATAGATATTAATTTACATTTTGACGATTTTATGGACATTTTAAGGTTTCAGAACGCCTCTCAGATTCGTTTTTTGGTCATAACTCCGTCATTTTGCAAGATATATCTCTAAAACCAATACCATAGCAATCAGTGATTTTTTTCTGATTTTTCAGTATATAAATATAGATTTCAATTTACATTGTGACGATTTTATGGACATTTAAAGGTTTCAGAACGCCTCTCAGATTAGTTTTTTGGTCATAACTCCGTCATTTTGCAAGATATATCTCTAAAACCAATACCATAGCAATCAGTGATTTTTTTCTGATTTTTCAGTATATAAATATAGATATTAATTTACATTTTGACGATTTTATGGACATTTTAAGGTTTCAGAACGCCTCTCAGATTCGTTTTTTGGTCATAACTCCGTCATTTTGCAAGATATATCTCTAAAACCAATACCATAGCAATCAGTGTTTTTTTTCTGATTTTTCAGTATATAAATATAGATATTAATTTACATTTTGACGATTTTATGGCCATTTTAAAGTTTCAGAACGCCTCTCAGATTAGTTTTTTGGTCATAACTCCGTCATTTTGCAAGATATATCTCTATAACCAATACCATAGCAATCAGTGATTTTTTTCTGATTTTTCAGTATATAAATATAGATATTAATTTACATTTTGAATATTTTATGGAAATTTTAAGGTTTCAGAACGCCTCTCAGATTAGTTTTTTGGTCATAACTCCGTCATTTTGCAAGATATATCTCTATAACCAATACCATAGCAATCAGTGATTTTTTTCTGATTTTTCAGAATATAAATTTAAGTTTAAGTTTACATTTTGACGATTTTATGGAAATTTTAAGG
>JASXSY010003548.1:0-10678 GCA_034509805.1 Sipha maydis | reverse complement strand
TTTCGTATTAGCCGTGCCATAGCGCGGATTCGCCATGCCGTAGCGCATATTTCGTATTTTTCTCGTAACAAGAGTTAAGCAAACCCCGTTCGGTTTAGAGTCACGGGACCTTCTGGACACGTTAGAGGAGCGGATTCCGGACGTAACCCGTTCCCGGTCCGAAGCCCGTACGGCCAAGGGCGGCCGAGTTACGGGCCTCGGGAGAGTTGCGCGGCCGTCGGACGGGAGAACGCGAGGCGAACGTCGGCCGTACGGAACCACCTCGGTTTTTCGGTCCGGACGGTGTTCGGCGTCGACCGTTTTCGGTCTAAAAATAACCGCTCGGGACACCGTGCCGTAGCGCGGTCGCCCGTTCCGCCGCGCTCGGTCGCCCGTAGCGCGGTCGCCCGTACCGCCGCGCTCGGTCGCATTTTTCCGCGCTCGGCCGCGCTCGACCGCGGACCGGCTCGCGGCCCGGGCGCGCCGCTCTCGGCGCGGTCGCCGCTCGCCGGGCGACCGTGCCCCGCGGTCCCGGGCCGGTCGCGCTCGTTCGGACCGAGCGCGGAGGGGCCGAAAATTTTTTTTTTTTTCCCCCCCCCCGGGGCTACGCCCCCGTCACGGGTACGTCCGGAGTCGCCGTCGGCCCGAGCGCGGTGCGCGCGCGCGAAAAAAAAATTTTTAGCCGCGTGCCATAGCGCACTGGATACCGCCGTGCCGTAGTGCACTGAGTATTGCCGTGCCATAGCGCACGGGCGACCGCCGTGCCGTAGTGCACTGGGTACTGCCGTGCCATAGCGCACTGGCGACCGCCGTGCCGTAGTGCACTGGGTACCGCCGTGCCGTAGTGCACGGGCGACCGCCGTGCCGTAGCGCACTGTGTACCGCCGTGCCGTAGCGCACGGGCGACCGCCATGCCGTAGCGCACGGGCGATCGCCGTGCCGTAACGCGGTCGCCCGTACCGCCGCGCTCGGTCGCCCGTAGCGCGGTCGCCCGTACCGCCGCGCTCGGTCGCCCGTAGCGCGGTCGCCCGTACCGCCGCGCTCGGCCGCATTTTTCCGCGCTCGGCCGCGCTCGACCGCGGACCGGCTCGCGGCCCGGGCGCCCCGCTCTCGGCGCGGTCGCCGCTCGCCGGGCGACCGTGCCCCGCGGTCCCGGGCCGGTCGCGCTCGTTCGGACCGAGCGCGGAGGGGCCGAAAATTTTTTTTTTTTTCCCCCGGCCCGGGGCTACGCCCCCGTCACGGGTACGTCCCGAGTCGCCGTGGGCCCGAGCGCGGTGCGCGCGCGCGAAAAAAAAATTTTTAGCCGCGTGCCATAGCGCACTGGATACCGCCATGCCGTAGTGCACTGTGTACCGCCGTGCCGTAGTGCACTGGGTACCGCCGTGCCGTAGCGCACGGGCGACCGCCGTGCCGTAGTGCACTGGGTACTGCCGTGCCATAGCGCACTGGCGACCGCCGTGCCGTAGTGCACTGGGTACCGCCGCGCTCGGCCGCATTTTTCCGCGCTCGGCCGCGCTCGACCGCGGACCGGCTCGCGGCCCGGGCGCGCCGCTCTCGGCGCGGTCGCCGCTCGCCGGGCGACCGTGCCCCGCGGTCCCGGGCCGGTCGCGCTCGTTCGGACCGAGCGCGGAGGGGCCGAAAATTTTTTTTTTTTTCCCCCGGCCCGGGGCTACGCCCCCGTCACGGGTACGTCCCGAGTCGCCGTCGGCCCGAGCGCGGTGCGCGCGCGCGAAAAAAAAATTTTTAGCCGCGTGCCGTAGCGCACGGGCGACCGCCATGCCGTAGTGCACTGGGTACCGCCGTGCCGTAGCGCACGGGCGACCGCCATGCCGTAGCGCTCGGTAGCCCGTAGCGCACGGTCGCCCGTACCGCCGCGCTCGGTCGCCCTTAGCGCGGTCGCCCGTACCGCCGCGCTCGGCCGCATTTTTCCGCGCTCGGCCGCGCTCGACCGCGGACCGGCTCGCGGCCCGGGCGCGCCGCTCTCGGCGCGGTCGCCGCTCGCCGGGCGACCGTGCCCCGCGGTCCCGGGCCGGTCGCGCTCGGTCGGACCGAGCGCGGAGGGGCCGAAAATTTTTTTTTTTTTCCCTCGGCCCGGGGCTACGCCCCCGTCACGGGTACGTCCCGAGTCGCCGTGGGCCCGAGCGCGGTGCGCGCGCGCGAAAAAAAAATTTTTAGCCGCGTGCCATAGCGCACTGGATACCGCCGTGCCGTAGTGCACTGGGTACCGCCGTGCCATAGCGCACTGGCGACCGCCGTGCCGTAGTGCACCGGGTACCGCCGCGCTCGGCCGCATTTTTCCGCGCTCGGCCGCGCTCGACCGCGGACCGGCTCGCGGCCCGGGCGCGACGCTCTCGGCGCGGTCGCCGCTCGCCGGGCGACCGTGCCCCGCGGTCCCGGGCCGGTCGCGCTCGGTCGGACCGAGCGCGGAGGGGCCGAAAATTTTTTTTTTTTTCCCTCGGCCCGGGGCTACGCCCCCGTCACGGGTACGTCCCGAGTCGCCGTGGGCCCGAGCGCGGTGCGCGCGCGCGAAAAAAAAATTTTTAGCCGCGTGCCATAGCGCACTGGATACCGCCGTGCCGTAGTGCACTGGGTACCGCCGTGCCATAGCGCACTGGCGACCGCCGTGCCGTAGTGCACCGGGTACCGCCGCGCTCGGCCGCATTTTTCCGCGCTCGGCCGCGCTCGACCGCGGACCGGCTCGCGGCCCGGGCGCGACGCTCTCGGCGCGGTCGCCGCTCGCCGGGCGACCGTGCCCCGCGGTCCCGGGCCGGTCGCGCTCGGTCGGACCGAGCGCGGAGGGGCCGAAAATTTTTTTTTTTTTCCCTCGGCCCGGGGCTACGCCCCCGTCACGGGTACGTCCCGAGTCGCCGTCGGCCCGAGCGCGGTGCGCGCGCGCGAAAAAAAAATTTTTAGCCGCGTGCCATAGCGCACTGGATACCGCCGTGCCGTAGTGCACTGGGTACCGCCGTGCCATAGCGCACTGGCGACCGCCGTGCCGTAGTGCACCGGGTACCGCCGCGCTCGGCCGCATTTTTCCGCGCTCGGCCGCGCTCGACCGCGGACCGGCTCGCGGCCCGGGCGCGCCGCTCTCGGCGCGGTCGCCGCTCGCCGGGCGACCGTGCCCCGCGGTCCCGGGCCGGTCGCGCTCGTTCGGACCGAGCGCGGAGGGGCCGAAAATTTTTTTTTTTTTCCCCCGGCCCGGGGCTACGCCCCCGTCACGGGTACGTCCCGAGTCGCCGTCGGCCCGAGCGCGGTGCGCGCGCGCGAAAAAAAAATTTTTAGCCGCGTGCCGTAGCGCACGGGCGACCGCCATGCCGTAGTGCACTGGGTACCGCCGTGCCGTAGCGCACGGGCGACCGCCATGCCGTAGCGCTCGGTAGCCCGTAGCGCACGGTCGCCCGTACCGCCGCGCTCGGTCGCCCTTAGCGCGGTCGCCCGTACCGCCGCGCTCGGCCGCATTTTTCCGCGCTCGGCCGCGCTCGACCGCGGACCGGCTCGCGGCCCGGGCGCGCCGCTCTCGGCGCGGTCGCCGCTCGCCGGGCGACCGTGCCCCGCGGTCCCGGGCCGGTCGCGCTCGGTCGGACCGAGCGCGGAGGGGCCGAAAATTTTTTTTTTTTTCCCTCGGCCCGGGGCTACGCCCCCGTCACGGGTACGTCCCGAGTCGCCGTGGGCCCGAGCGCGGTGCGCGCGCGCGAAAAAAAAATTTTTAGCCGCGTGCCATAGCGCACTGGATACCGCCGTGCCGTAGTGCACTGGGTACCGCCGTGCCATAGCGCACTGGCGACCGCCGTGCCGTAGTGCACCGGGTACCGCCGCGCTCGGCCGCATTTTTCCGCGCTCGGCCGCGCTCGACCGCGGACCGGCTCGCGGCCCGGGCGCGACGCTCTCGGCGCGGTCGCCGCTCGCCGGGCGACCGTGCCCCGCGGTCCCGGGCCGGTCGCGCTCGGTCGGACCGAGCGCGGAGGGGCCGAAAATTTTTTTTTTTTTCCCTCGGCCCGGGGCTACGCCCCCGTCACGGGTACGTCCCGAGTCGCCGTGGGCCCGAGCGCGGTGCGCGCGCGCGAAAAAAAAATTTTTAGCCGCGTGCCATAGCGCACTGGATACCGCCGTGCCGTAGTGCACTGGGTACCGCCGTGCCATAGCGCACTGGCGACCGCCGTGCCGTAGTGCACCGGGTACCGCCGCGCTCGGCCGCATTTTTCCGCGCTCGGCCGCGCTCGACCGCGGACCGGCTCGCGGCCCGGGCGCGACGCTCTCGGCGCGGTCGCCGCTCGCCGGGCGACCGTGCCCCGCGGTCCCGGGCCGGTCGCGCTCGGTCGGACCGAGCGCGGAGGGGCCGAAAATTTTTTTTTTTTTCCCTCGGCCCGGGGCTACGCCCCCGTCACGGGTACGTCCCGAGTCGCCGTCGGCCCGAGCGCGGTGCGCGCGCGCGAAAAAAAAATTTTTAGCCGCGTGCCATAGCGCACTGGATACCGCCGTGCCGTAGTGCACTGGGTACCGCCGTGCCATAGCGCACTGGCGACCGCCGTGCCGTAGTGCACCGGGTACCGCCGCGCTCGGCCGCATTTTTCCGCGCTCGGCCGCGCTCGACCGCGGACCGGCTCGCGGCCCGGGCGCGCCGCTCTCGGCGCGGTCGCCGCTCGCCGGGCGACCGTGCCCCGCGGTCCCGGGCCGGTCGCGCTCGTTCGGACCGAGCGCGGAGGGGCCGAAAATTTTTTTTTTTTTCCCCCGGCCCGGGGCTACGCCCCCGTCACGGGTACGTCCCGAGTCGCCGTCGGCCCGAGCGCGGTGCGCGCGCGCGAAAAAAAAATTTTTAGCCGCGTGCCGTAGCGCACGGGCGACCGCCATGCCGTAGTGCACTGGGTACCGCCGTGCCGTAGCGCACGGGCGACCGCCATGCCGTAGCGCTCGGTAGCCCGTAGCGCACGGTCGCCCGTACCGCCGCGCTCGGTCGCCCGTAGCGCGGTCGCCCGTACCGCCGCGCTCGGCCGCATTTTTCCGCGCTCGGCCGCGCTCGACCGCGGACCGGCTCGCGGCCCGGGCGCGCCGCTCTCGGCGCGGTCGCCGCTCGCCGGGCGACCGTGCCCCGCGGTCCCGGGCCGGTCGCGCTCGGTCGGACCGAGCGCGGAGGGGCCGAAAATTTTTTTTTTTTTCCCTCGGCCCGGGGCTACGCCCCCGTCACGGGTACGTCCCGAGTCGCCGTGGGCCCGAGCGCGGTGCGCGCGCGCGAAAAAAAAATTTTTAGCCGCGTGCCATAGCGCACTGGATACCGCCGTGCCGTAGTGCACTGGGTACCGCCGTGCCATAGCGCACTGGCGACCGCCGTGCCGTAGTGCACCGGGTACCGCCGCGCTCGGCCGCATTTTTCCGCGCTCGGCCGCGCTCGACCGCGGACCGGCTCGCGGCCCGGGCGCGACGCTCTCGGCGCGGTCGCCGCTCGCCGGGCGACCGTGCCCCGCGGTCCCGGGCCGGTCGCGCCCGTTCGGACCGAGCGCGGAGGGGCCGAAAATTTTTTTTTTTTTCCCGCGGCCCGGGGCTACGCCCCCGTCACGGGTACGTCCGGAGTCGCCGTGGGCCCGAGCGCGGTGCGCGCGCGCGAAAAAAAAATTTTTAGCCGCGTGCCGTAGCGCACGGGCGACCGCCATGCCGTAGTGCACTGGGTACCGCCGTGCCGTAGCGCACGGGCGACCGCCATGCCGTAGCGCTCGGTAGCCCGTAGCGCACGGTCGCCCGTACCGCCGCGCTCGGTCGCCCGTAGCGCGGTCGCCCGTACCGCCGCGCTCGGCCGCATTTTTCCGCGCTCGGCCGCGCTCGACCGCGGACCGGCTCGCGGCCCGGGCGCGCCGCTCTCGGCGCGGTCGCCGCTCGCCGGGCGACCGTGCCCCGCGGTCCCGGGCCGGTCGCGCTCGTTCGGACCGAGCGCGGAGGGGCCGAAAATTTTTTTTTTTTTCCCCCGGCCCGGGGCTACGCCCCCGTCACGGGTACGTCCCGAGTCGCCGTCGGCCCGAGCGCGGTGCGCGCGCGCGAAAAAAAAATTTTTAGCCGCGTGCCATAGCGCACGAATGCCCGCCGTGCCGTAGCGCACGGGCGCCCGCCTTGCCATAACGCGGATTCGCCGTGCCGTAGTGCATGTTTCGTATTAGCCGTGCCATAGCGCGGATTCGCCGTGCCGTAGTGCAGATTTGCCATGCCGTAGCGCATATTTCGTATTTTTCTCGTAACAAGAGTTAAGCAAACCCCGTTCGGTTTAGAGTCACGGGACCTTCTGGACACGTTAGAGGAGCGGATTTCGGACGTAACCCGTTCCCGGTCCGAAGCCCGTACGGCCAAGGGCGGCCGAGTTACGGGCCTCGGGAGAGTTGCGCGGCCGTCGGACGGGAGAACGCGAGGCGAACGTCGGCCGTACGGAACCACCTCGGTTTTTCGGTCCGGACGGTGTTCGGCGTCGACCGTTTTCGGTCTAAAAATAACCGCTCGGGACACCGTGCCGTAGCGCGGTCGCCCGTTCCGCCGCGCTCGGTCGCCCGTAGCGCGGTCGCCCGTACCGCCGCGCTCGGTCGCATTTTTCCGCGCTCGGCCGCGCTCGGCCGCGCTCGACCGCGGACCGGCTCGCGGCCCGGGCGCGACGCTCTCGGCGCGGTCGCCGCTCGCCGGGCGACCGTGCCCCGCGGTCCCGGGCCGGTCGCGCTCGGTCGGACCGAGCGCGGAGGGGCCGAAAATTTTTTTTTTTTTCCCTCGGCCCGGGGCTACGCCCCCGTCACGGGTACGTCCCGAGTCGCCGTCGGCCCGAGCGCGGTGCGCGCGCGCGAAAAAAAAATTTTTAGCCGCGTGCCATAGCGCACTGGATACCGCCGTGCCGTAGTGCACTGGGTACCGCCGTGCCATAGCGCACTGGCGACCGCCGTGCCGTAGTGCACCGGGTACCGCCGCGCTCGGCCGCATTTTTCCGCGCTCGGCCGCGCTCGACCGCGGACCGGCTCGCGGCCCGGGCGCGCCGCTCTCGGCGCGGTCGCCGCTCGCCGGGCGACCGTGCCCCGCGGTCCCGGGCCGGTCGCGCTCGTTCGGACCGAGCGCGGAGGGGCCGAAAATTTTTTTTTTTTTCCCCCGGCCCGGGGCTACGCCCCCGTCACGGGTACGTCCCGAGTCGCCGTCGGCCCGAGCGCGGTGCGCGCGCGCGAAAAAAAAATTTTTAGCCGCGTGCCGTAGCGCACGGGCGACCGCCATGCCGTAGTGCACTGGGTACCGCCGTGCCGTAGCGCACGGGCGACCGCCATGCCGTAGCGCTCGGTAGCCCGTAGCGCACGGTCGCCCGTACCGCCGCGCTCGGTCGCCCGTAGCGCGGTCGCCCGTACCGCCGCGCTCGGCCGCATTTTTCCGCGCTCGGCCGCGCTCGACCGCGGACCGGCTCGCGGCCCGGGCGCGCCGCTCTCGGCGCGGTCGCCGCTCGCCGGGCGACCGTGCCCCGCGGTCCCGGGCCGGTCGCGCTCGGTCGGACCGAGCGCGGAGGGGCCGAAAATTTTTTTTTTTTTCCCTCGGCCCGGGGCTACGCCCCCGTCACGGGTACGTCCCGAGTCGCCGTGGGCCCGAGCGCGGTGCGCGCGCGCGAAAAAAAAATTTTTAGCCGCGTGCCATAGCGCACTGGATACCGCCGTGCCGTAGTGCACTGGGTACCGCCGTGCCATAGCGCACTGGCGACCGCCGTGCCGTAGTGCACCGGGTACCGCCGCGCTCGGCCGCATTTTTCCGCGCTCGGCCGCGCTCGACCGCGGACCGGCTCGCGGCCCGGGCGCGACGCTCTCGGCGCGGTCGCCGCTCGCCGGGCGACCGTGCCCCGCGGTCCCGGGCCGGTCGCGCCCGTTCGGACCGAGCGCGGAGGGGCCGAAAATTTTTTTTTTTTTCCCGCGGCCCGGGGCTACGCCCCCGTCACGGGTACGTCCGGAGTCGCCGTGGGCCCGAGCGCGGTGCGCGCGCGCGAAAAAAAAATTTTTAGCCGCGTGCCGTAGCGCACGGGCGACCGCCATGCCGTAGTGCACTGGGTACCGCCGTGCCGTAGCGCACGGGCGACCGCCATGCCGTAGCGCTCGGTAGCCCGTAGCGCACGGTCGCCCGTACCGCCGCGCTCGGTCGCCCGTAGCGCGGTCGCCCGTACCGCCGCGCTCGGCCGCATTTTTCCGCGCTCGGCCGCGCTCGACCGCGGACCGGCTCGCGGCCCGGGCGCGCCGCTCTCGGCGCGGTCGCCGCTCGCCGGGCGACCGTGCCCCGCGGTCCCGGGCCGGTCGCGCTCGTTCGGACCGAGCGCGGAGGGGCCGAAAATTTTTTTTTTTTTCCCCCGGCCCGGGGCTACGCCCCCGTCACGGGTACGTCCCGAGTCGCCGTCGGCCCGAGCGCGGTGCGCGCGCGCGAAAAAAAAATTTTTAGCCGCGTGCCGTAGCGCACGGGCGACCGCCATGCCGTAGTGCATGTTTCGTATTAGCCGTGCCATAGCGCGGATTCGCCATGCCGTAGCGCATATTTCGTATTTTTCTCGTAACAAGAGTTAAGCAAACCCCGTTCGGTTTAGAGTCACGGGACCTTCTGGACACGTTAGAGGAGCGGATTCCGGACGTAACCCGTTCCCGGTCCGAAGCCCGTACGGCCAAGGGCGGCCGAGTTACGGGCCTCGGGAGAGTTGCGCGGCCGTCGGACGGGAGAACGCGAGGCGAACGTCGGCCGTACGGAACCACCTCGGTTTTTCGGTCCGGACGGTGTTCGGCGTCGACCGTTTTCGGTCTAAAAATAACCGCTCGGGACACCGTGCCGTAGCGCGGTCGCCCGTTCCGCCGCGCTCGGTCGCCCGTAGCGCGGTCGCCCGTACCGCCGCGCTCGGTCGCATTTTTCCGCGCTCGGCCGCGCTCGACCGCGGACCGGCTCGCGGCCCGGGCGCCCCGCTCTCGGCGCGGTCGCCGCTCGCCGGGCGACCGTGCCCCGCGGTCCCGGGCCGGTCGCGCTCGGTCGGACCGAGCGCGGAGGGGCCGAAAATTTTTTTTTTTTTCCCTCGGCCCGGGGCTACGCCCCCGTCACGGGTACGTCCCGAGTCGCCGTGGGCCCGAGCGCGGTGCGCGCGCGCGAAAAAAAAATTTTTAGCCGCGTGCCATAGCGCACTGGATACCGCCGTGCCGTAGTGCACTGGGTACCGCCGTGCCATAGCGCACTGGCGACCGCCGTGCCGTAGTGCACCGGGTACCGCCGCGCTCGGCCGCATTTTTCCGCGCTCGGCCGCGCTCGACCGCGGACCGGCTCGCGGCCCGGGCGCGACGCTCTCGGCGCGGTCGCCGCTCGCCGGGCGACCGTGCCCCGCGGTCCCGGGCCGGTCGCGCTCGGTCGGACCGAGCGCGGAGGGGCCGAAAATTTTTTTTTTTTTCCCTCGGCCCGGGGCTACGCCCCCGTCACGGGTACGTCCCGAGTCGCCGTCGGCCCGAGCGCGGTGCGCGCGCGCGAAAAAAAAATTTTTAGCCGCGTGCCATAGCGCACTGGATACCGCCGTGCCGTAGTGCACTGGGTACCGCCGTGCCATAGCGCACTGGCGACCGCCGTGCCGTAGTGCACCGGGTACCGCCGCGCTCGGCCGCATTTTTCCGCGCTCGGCCGCGCTCGACCGCGGACCGGCTCGCGGCCCGGGCGCGCCGCTCTCGGCGCGGTCGCCGCTCGCCGGGCGACCGTGCCCCGCGGTCCCGGGCCGGTCGCGCTCGTTCGGACCGAGCGCGGAGGGGCCGAAAATTTTTTTTTTTTTCCCCCGGCCCGGGGCTACGCCCCCGTCACGGGTACGTCCCGAGTCGCCGTCGGCCCGAGCGCGGTGCGCGCGCGCGAAAAAAAAATTTTTAGCCGCGTGCCGTAGCGCACGGGCGACCGCCATGCCGTAGTGCACTGGGTACCGCCGTGCCGTAGCGCACGGGCGACCGCCATGCCGTAGCGCTCGGTAGCCCGTAGCGCACGGTCGCCCGTACCGCCGCGCTCGGTCGCCCGTAGCGCGGTCGCCCGTACCGCCGCGCTCGGCCGCATTTTTCCGCGCTCGGCCGCGCTCGACCGCGGACCGGCTCGCGGCCCGGGCGCGCCGCTCTCGGCGCGGTCGCCGCTCGCCGGGCGACCGTGCCCCGCGGTCCCGGGCCGGTCGCGCTCGGTCGGACCGAGCGCGGAGGGGCCGAAAATTTTTTTTTTTTTCCCTCGGCCCGGGGCTACGCCCCCGTCACGGGTACGTCCCGAGTCGCCGTGGGCCCAAGCGCGGTGCGCGCGCGCGAAAAAAAAATTTTTAGCCGCGTGCCATAGCGCACTGGATACCGCCGTGCCGTAGTGCACTGGGTACCGCCGTGCCATAGCGCACTGGCGACCGCCGTGCCGTAGTGCACCGGGTACCGCCGCGCTCGGCCGCATTTTTCCGCGCTCGGCCGCGCTCGACCGCGGACCGGCTCGCGGCCCGGGCGCGACGCTCTCGGCGCGGTCGCCGCTCGCCGGGCGACCGTGCCCCGCGGTCCCGGGCCGGTCGCGCCCGTTCGGACCGAGCGCGGAGGGGCCGAAAATTTTTTTTTTTTTCCCGCGGCCCGGGGCTACGCCCCCGTCACGGGTACGTCCGGAGTCGCCGTGGGCCCGAGCGCGGTGCGCGCGCGCGAAAAAAAAATTTTTAGCCGCGTGCCATAGCGCACGAATGCCCGCCGTGCCGTAGCGC
>JASXSY010003546.1:0-22233 GCA_034509805.1 Sipha maydis | reverse complement strand
TAAAAATTTAAGATATTAACTTATTTTTAACTAAATTATAGACGTAGATACACTAACCGAATCAAGACCGATTAATAACGAGTGACAACTAAATTTTATGACTGTTTGAAATTAAAATATTTACGAAATTGCATAAACCAAAAATCGCAACAACTTGAAATATTCACCAAATCTTTATATTGACGTTCTCTATACATGGTTAAGTTTTCAATGTATTTTGACTTATTTATAGACGATTTAAAAAAAAAATTTTACTAAAATCAAAAATTTAAATTATCTATAAATAGCTCAATAAAAGTCAAAATGTTTTGAATATTTAACTGCGGTGTATAGAGAACGCTAATCTTAACATTTAGTGAAAATTTCAAGTATTCACATCGATTAGTTTTTGAGTTATAGCAAAATAAAAAATTTGATTTTGTCGAAAACTGGTTTTGCGTAAAAACTCCCTTTTATCCCTTATTTTTTCAGCGTTTTTCCCGTCGCATTTAAAAAGTATTGAATATTTTTCACTTTTTAACGCCCAAATTACAAACTAGATTCACTTTCCTTTCAGAAAAGTTGCTACATAAGCAAATCGAAGCATTTGTACTGCCAAAAAAGGTGTTGTCAGACACAAAAATAAAAAAAAAACACACATCATTGTAAAACCAATAGATTCCATTACTCCGTTAAGAATCTAAAATTTGTAACGCGTGTGGACAACATATAGTTTGCGAAAGAAAATCAAATAAATGGATAAATGGATCAATATATGAAAGCTTCCATATAGTTTATATACTTATTTAATTATTTACAGGCATAATATAAATACATTTATTTATTTTAATGTACCGTACATGTGATTTGTTTGACCATGTTTATTTATTGCTGATTAAATTTGAGAATTATTTTCAAATATTAATATTTTAATCAATAATGGTAAAAATGTTTTTTTAAATCATTAAGCAGAATTTCAATTTTCAGAAATAAAACGCAAAAGATATCTTTACCTCTTCTCCGGGTAATAACATGATGGACATATGGATAGTCATTGTTTCATAAATAATATATTTCGCGGAGTAATTTATAAAATACCAAAAGGTAGATAATATAAAAGTTTGCAGGAGACGATGCAAATATATTAAAAAAGTCCATGATATTATTAAAAATAGATTAGCTGTGAATGAATTGACCGCTGACTCCAAAAACCGCACACTTTTGATGAGATACAGAACAAAACCGCACGCTTTTGGTAGGTTAAAACCGCACAGTTTTAAAAATTTTTGTATCCATAAACCACATGGTTATTATTTTGACCCCAGAAAAGATCGATAAACAAAAAACGCATATGTTTATGTACATTTCATAATTTGAATTATGAATTAAAATGAATAAATTCAATTGACTGCATTTTGTAACCGTGGATGTACAATTTTCAATATAACATTGCCAAACCACATTTCCACTAATATTGACACTAGATTTTCGGTATTTAAAATTGTCAAGTAATAAGCACTTGATTATTACTGCTCCCTTTGTTACTTTCAATTATTTAAAAATCCATTATAAAAATTTAAGATATTAACTTATTTTTAACTAAATTATAGACGTAGATACACTAACCGAATCAAGACCGATTAATAACGAGTGACAACTAAATTTTATGACTGTTTGAAATTAAAATATTTACGAAATTGCATAAACCAAAAATCGCAACAACTTGAAATATTCACCAAATCTTTATATTGACGTTCTCTATACATGGTTAAGTTTTCAATGTATTTTGACTTATTTATAGACGATTTAAAAAAAAAAATTTTACTAAAATCAAAAATTTAAATTATCTATAAATAGCTCAATAAAAGTCAAAATGTTTTGAATATTTAACTGCGGTGTATAGAGAACGCTAATCTTAACATTTAGTGAAAATTTCAAGTATTCACATCGATTAGTTTTTGAGTTATAGCAAAATAAAAAATTTGATTTTGTCGAAAACTGGTTTTGCGTAAAAACTCCCTTTTATCCCTTATTTTTTCAGCGTTTTTCCCGTCGCATTTAAAAAGTATTGAATATTTTTCACTTTTGACCGCCCAAATTACAAACTAGATTCACTTTCCTTTCAGAAAAGTTGCTACATAAGCAAATCGAAGCATTTGTACTGCCAAAAAAGGTGATGTCAGACACAAAAATAAAAAAAAAACACACATCATTGTAAAACCAATAGATTCCATTACTCCGTTAAGAATCTAAAATTTGTAACGCGTGTGGACAACATATAGTTTGCGAAAGAAAATCAAATAAATGGATAAATGGATCAATATATGAAAGCTTCCATATAGTTTATATACTTATTTAATTATTTACAGGCATAATATAAATACATTTATTTATTTTAATGTACCGTACATGTGATTTGTTTGACCATGTTTATTTATTGCTGATTAAATTTGAGAATTATTTTCAAATATTAATATTTTAATCAATAATGGTAAAAATGTTTTTTTAAATCATTAAGCAGAATTTCAATTTTCAGAAATAAAACGCAAAAGATATCTTTACCTCTTCTCCGGGTAATAACATGATGGACATATGGAAAGTCATTGTTTCATAAATAATATATTTCGCGGAGTAATTTATAAAATACCAAAAGGTAGATAATATAAAAGTTTGCAGGAGACGATGCAAATATATTAAAAAAGTCCATGATATTATTAAAAATAGATTAGCTGTGAATGAATTGACCGCTGACTCCAAAAACCGCACACTTTTGATGAGATACAGAACAAAACCGCACGCTTTTGGTAGGTTAAAACCGCACAGTTTTAAAAATTTTTGTATCCATAAACCACACGGTTATTATTTTGACCCCAGAAAAGATCGATAAACAAAAAACGCATATGTTTATGTACATTTCATAATTTGAATTATGAATTAAAATGAATAAATTCAATTGACTGCATTTTGTAACCGTGGATGTACAATTTTCAATATAACATTGCCAAACCACATTTCCACTAATATTGACACTAGATTTTCGGTATTTAAAATTGTCAAGTAATAAGCACTTGATTATTACTGCTCCCTTTGTTACTTTCAATTATTTAAAAATCCATTATAAAAATTTAAGATATTAACTTATTTTTAACTAAATTATAGACGTAGATACACTAACCGAATCAAGACCGATTAATAACGAGTGACAACTAAATTTTATGACTGTTTGAAATTAAAATATTTACGAAATTGCATAAACCAAAAATCGCAACAACTTGAAATATTCACCAAATCTTTATATTGACGTTCTCTATACATGGTTAAGTTTTCAATGTATTTTGACTTATTTATAGACGATTTAAAAAAAAAAATTTTACTAAAATCAAAAATTTAAATTATCTATAAATAGCTCAATAAAAGTCAAAATGTTTTGAATATTTAACTGCGGTGTATAGAGAACGCTAATCTTAACATTTAGTGAAAATTTCAAGTATTCACATCGATTAGTTTTTGAGTTATAGCAAAATAAAAAATTTGATTTTGTCGAAAACTGGTTTTGCGTAAAAACTCCCTTTTATCCCTTATTTTTTCAGCGTTTATCCCGTCGCATTTAAAAAGTATTGAATATTTTTCACTTTTGACCGCCCAAATTACAAACTAGATTCACTTTCCTTTCAGAAAAGTTGCTACATAAGCAAATCGAAGCATTTGTACTGCCAAAAAAGGTGTTGTCAGACACAAAAATAAAAAAAAAACACACATCATTGTAAAACCAATAGATTCCATTACTCCGTTAAGAATCTAAAATTTGTAACGCGTGTGGACAACATATAGTTTGCGAAAGAAAATCAAATAAATGGATAAATGGATCAATATATGAAAGCTTCCATATAGTTTATATACTTATTTAATTATTTACAGGCATAATATAAATACATTTATTTATTTTAATGTACCGTACATGTGATTTGTTTGACCATGTTTATTTATTGCTGATTAAATTTGAGAATTATTTTCAAATATTAATATTTTAATCAATAATGGTAAAAATGTTTTTTTAAATCATTAAGCAGAATTTCAATTTTCAGAAATAAAACGCAAAAGATATCTTTACCTCTTCTCCGGGTAATAACATGATGGACATATGGAAAGTCATTGTTTCATAAATAATATATTTCGCGGAGTAATTTATAAAATACCAAAAGGTAGATAATATAAAAGTTTGCAGGAGACGATGCAAATATATTAAAAAAGTCCATGATATTATTAAAAATAGATTAGCTGTGAATGAATTGACCGCTGACTCCAAAAACCGCACACTTTTGATGAGATACAGAACAAAACCGCACGCTTTTGGTAGGTTAAAACCGCACAGTTTTAAAAATTTTTGTATCCATAAACCACACGGTTATTATTTTGACCCCAGAAAAGATCGATAAACAAAAAACGCATATGTTTATGTACATTTCATAATTTGAATTATGAATTAAAATGAATAAATTCAATTGACTGCATTTTGTAACCGTGGATGTACAATTTTCAATATAACATTGCCAAACCACATTTCCACTAATATTGACACTAGATTTTCGGTATTTAAAATTGTCAAGTAATAAGCACTTGATTATTACTGCTCCCTTTGTTACTTTCAATTATTTAAAAATCCATTATAAAAATTTAAGATATTAACTTATTTTTAACTAAATTATAGACGTAGATACACTAACCGAATCAAGACCGATTAATAACGAGTGACAACTAAATTTTATGACTGTTTGAAATTAAAATATTTACGAAATTGCATAAACCAAAAATCGCAACAACTTGAAATATTCACCAAATCTTTATATTGACGTTCTCTATACATGGTTAAGTTTTCAATGTATTTTGACTTATTTATAGACGATTTAAAAAAAAAAATTTTACTAAAATCAAAAATTTAAATTATCTATAAATAGCTCAATAAAAGTCAAAATGTTTTGAATATTTAACTGCGGTGTATAGAGAACGCTAATCTTAACATTTAGTGAAAATTTCAAGTATTCACATCGATTAGTTTTTGAGTTATAGCAAAATAAAAAATTTGATTTTGTCGAAAACTGGTTTTGCGTAAAAACTCCCTTTTATCCCTTATTTTTTCAGCGTTTTTCCCGTCGCATTTAAAAAGTATTGAATATTTTTCACTTTTGACCGCCCAAATTACAAACTAGATTCACTTTCCTTTCAGAAAAGTTGCTACATAAGCAAATCGAAGCATTTGTACTGCCAAAAAAGGTGTTGTCAGACACAAAAATAAAAAAAAAACACACATCATTGTAAAACCAATAGAT
This sequence comes from Sipha maydis, assembly GCA_034509805.1. Classification (NCBI taxonomy): domain Eukaryota; kingdom Metazoa; phylum Arthropoda; class Insecta; order Hemiptera; family Aphididae; genus Sipha; species Sipha maydis. The sequence continues at coordinate 16,927 of JASXSY010003546.1, read as the reverse complement.
TCCATTACTCCGTTAAGAATCTAAAATTTGTAACGCGTGTGGACAACATATAGTTTGCGAAAGAAAATCAAATAAATGGATAAATGGATCAATATATGAAAGCTTCCATATAGTTTATATACTTATTTAATTATTTACAGGCATAATATAAATACATTTATTTATTTTAATGTACCGTACATGTGATTTGTTTGACCATGTTTATTTATTGCTGATTAAATTTGAGAATTATTTTCAAATATTAATATTTTAATCAATAATGGTAAAAATGTTTTTTTAAATCATTAAGCAGAATTTCAATTTTCAGAAATAAAACGCAAAAGATATCTTTACCTCTTCTCCGGGTAATAACATGATGGACATATGGATAGTCATTGTTTCATAAATAATATATTTCGCGGAGTAATTTATAAAATACCAAAAGGTAGATAATATAAAAGTTTGCAGGAGACGATGCAAATATATTAAAAAAGTCCATGATATTATTAAAAATAGATTAGCTGTGAATGAATTGACCGCTGACTCCAAAAACCGCACACTTTTGATGAGATACAGAACAAAACCGCACGCTTTTGGTAGGTTAAAACCGCACAGTTTTAAAAATTTTTGTATCCATAAACCACATGGTTATTATTTTGACCCCAGAAAAGATCGATAAACAAAAAACGCATATGTTTATGTACATTTCATAATTTGAATTATGAATTAAAATGAATAAATTCAATTGACTGCATTTTGTAACCGTGGATGTACAATTTTCAATATAACATTGCCAAACCACATTTCCACTAATATTGACACTAGATTTTCGGTATTTAAAATTGTCAAGTAATAAGCACTTGATTATTACTGCTCCCTTTGTTACTTTCAATTATTTAAAAATCCATTATAAAAATTTAAGATATTAACTTATTTTTAACTAAATTATAGACGTAGATACACTAACCGAATCAAGACCGATTAATAACGAGTGACAACTAAATTTTATGACTGTTTGAAATTAAAATATTTACGAAATTGCATAAACCAAAAATCGCAACAACTTGAAATATTCACCAAATCTTTATATTGACGTTCTCTATACATGGTTAAGTTTTCAATGTATTTTGACTTATTTATAGACGATTTAAAAAAAAAAATTTTACTAAAATCAAAAATTTAAATTATCTATAAATAGCTCAATAAAAGTCAAAATGTTTTGAATATTTAACTGCGGTGTATAGAGAACGCTAATCTTAACATTTAGTGAAAATTTCAAGTATTCACATCGATTAGTTTTTGAGTTATAGCAAAATAAAAAATTTGATTTTGTCGAAAACTGGTTTTGCGTAAAAACTCCCTTTTATCCCTTATTTTTTCAGCGTTTTTCCCGTCGCATTTAAAAAGTATTGAATATTTTTCACTTTTGACCGCCCAAATTACAAACTAGATTCACTTTCCTTTCAGAAAAGTTGCTACATAAGCAAATCGAAGCATTTGTACTGCCAAAAAAGGTGTTGTCAGACACAAAAATAAAAAAAAAACACACATCATTGTAAAACCAATAGATTCCATTACTCCGTTAAGAATCTAAAATTTGTAACGCGTGTGGACAACATATAGTTTGCGAAAGAAAATCAAATAAATGGATAAATGGATCAATATATGAAAGCTTCCATATAGTTTATATACTTATTTAATTATTTACAGGCATAATATAAATACATTTATTTATTTTAATGTACCGTACATGTGATTTGTTTGACCATGTTTATTTATTGCTGATTAAATTTGAGAATTATTTTCAAATATTAATATTTTAATCAATAATGGTAAAAATGTTTTTTTAAATCATTAAGCAGAATTTCAATTTTCAGAAATAAAACGCAAAAGATATCTTTACCTCTTCTCCGGGTAATAACATGATGGACATATGGATAGTCATTGTTTCATAAATAATATATTTCGCGGAGTAATTTATAAAATACCAAAAGGTAGATAATATAAAAGTTTGCAGGAGACGATGCAAATATATTAAAAAAGTCCATGATATTATTAAAAATAGATTAGCTGTGAATGAATTGACCGCTGACTCCAAAAACCGCACACTTTTGATGAGATACAGAACAAAACCGCACGCTTTTGGTAGGTTAAAACCGCACAGTTTTAAAAATTTTTGTATCCATAAACCACATGGTTATTATTTTGACCCCAGAAAAGATCGATAAACAAAAAACGCATATGTTTATGTACATTTCATAATTTGAATTATGAATTAAAATGAATAAATTCAATTGACTGCATTTTGTAACCGTGGATGTACAATTTTCAATATAACATTGCCAAACCACATTTCCACTAATATTGACACTAGATTTTCGGTATTTAAAATTGTCAAGTAATAAGCACTTGATTATTACTGCTCCCTTTGTTACTTTCAATTATTTAAAAATCCATTATAAAAATTTAAGATATTAACTTATTTTTAACTAAATTATAGACGTAGATACACTAACCGAATCAAGACCGATTAATAACGAGTGACAACTAAATTTTATGACTGTTTGAAATTAAAATATTTACGAAATTGCATAAACCAAAAATCGCAACAACTTGAAATATTCACCAAATCTTTATATTGACGTTCTCTATACATGGTTAAGTTTTCAATGTATTTTGACTTATTTATAGACGATTTAAAAAAAAAAATTTTACTAAAATCAAAAATTTAAATTATCTATAAATAGCTCAATAAAAGTCAAAATGTTTTGAATATTTAACTGCGGTGTATAGAGAACGCTAATCTTAACATTTAGTGAAAATTTCAAGTATTCACATCGATTAGTTTTTGAGTTATAGCAAAATAAAAAATTTGATTTTGTCGAAAACTGGTTTTGCGTAAAAACTCCCTTTTATCCCTTATTTTTTCAGCGTTTTTCCCGTCGCATTTAAAAAGTATTGAATATTTTTCACTTTTGACCGCCCAAATTACAAACTAGATTCACTTTCCTTTCAGAAAAGTTGCTACATAAGCAAATCGAAGCATTTGTACTGCCAAAAAAGGTGTTGTCAGACACAAAAATAAAAAAAAAACACACATCATTGTAAAACCAATAGATTCCATTACTCCGTTAAGAATCTAAAATTTGTAACGCGTGTGGACAACATATAGTTTGCGAAAGAAAATCAAATAAATGGATAAATGGATCAATATATGAAAGCTTCCATATAGTTTATATACTTATTTAATTATTTACAGGCATAATATAAATACATTTATTTATTTTAATGTACCGTACATGTGATTTGTTTGACCATGTTTATTTATTGCTGATTAAATTTGAGAATTATTTTCAAATATTAATATTTTAATCAATAATGGTAAAAATGTTTTTTTAAATCATTAAGCAGAATTTCAATTTTCAGAAATAAAACGCAAAAGATATCTTTACCTCTTCTCCGGGTAATAACATGATGGACATATGGAAAGTCATTGTTTCATAAATAATATATTTCGCGGAGTAATTTATAAAATACCAAAAGGTAGATAATATAAAAGTTTGCAGGAGACGATGCAAATATATTAAAAAAGTCCATGATATTATTAAAAATAGATTAGCTGTGAATGAATTGACCGCTGACTCCAAAAACCGCACACTTTTGATGAGATACAGAACAAAACCGCACGCTTTTGGTAGGTTAAAACCGCACAGTTTTAAAAATTTTTGTATCCATAAACCACACGGTTATTATTTTGACCCCAGAAAAGATCGATAAACAAAAAACGCATATGTTTATGTACATTTCATAATTTGAATTATGAATTAAAATGAATAAATTCAATTGACTGCATTTTGTAACCGTGGATGTACAATTTTCAATATAACATTGCCAAACCACATTTCCACTAATATTGACACTAGATTTTCGGTATTTAAAATTGTCAAGTAATAAGCACTTGATTATTACTGCTCCCTTTGTTACTTTCAATTATTTAAAAATCCATTATAAAAATTTAAGATATTAACTTATTTTTAACTAAATTATAGACGTAGATACACTAACCGAATCAAGACCGATTAATAACGAGTGACAACTAAATTTTATGACTGTTTGAAATTAAAATATTTACGAAATTGCATAAACCAAAAATCGCAACAACTTGAAATATTCACCAAATCTTTATATTGACGTTCTCTATACATGGTTAAGTTTTCAATGTATTTTGACTTATTTATAGACGATTTAAAAAAAAAAATTTTACTTAAATCAAAAATTTAAATTATCTATAAATAGCTCAATAAAAGTCAAAATGTTTTGAATATTTAACTGCGGTGTATAGAGAACGCTAATCTTAACATTTAGTGAAAATTTCAAGTATTCACATCGATTAGTTTTTGAGTTATAGCAAAATAAAAAATTTGATTTTGTCGAAAACTGGTTTTGCGTAAAAACTCCCTTTTATCCCTTATTTTTTCAGCGTTTATCCCGTCGCATTTAAAAAGTATTGAATATTTTTCACTTTTTAACGCCCAAATTACAAACTAGATTCACTTTCCTTTCAGAAAAGTTGCTACATAAGCAAATCGAAGCATTTGTACTGCCAAAAAAGGTGTTGTCAGACACAAAAATAAAAAAAAAACACACATCATTGTAAAACCAATAGATTCCATTACTCCGTTAAGAATCTAAAATTTGTAACGCGTGTGGACAACATATAGTTTGCGAAAGAAAATCAAATAAATGGATAAATGGATCAATATATGAAAGCTTCCATATAGTTTATATACTTATTTAATTATTTACAGGCATAATATAAATACATTTATTTATTTTAATGTACCGTACATGTGATTTGTTTGACCATGTTTATTTATTGCTGATTAAATTTGAGAATTATTTTCAAATATTAATATTTTAATCAATAATGGTAAAAATGTTTTTTTAAATCATTAAGCAGAATTTCAATTTTCAGAAATAAAACGCAAAAGATATCTTTACCTCTTCTCCGGGTAATAACATGATGGACATATGGATAGTCATTGTTTCATAAATAATATATTTCGCGGAGTAATTTATAAAATACCAAAAGGTAGATAATATAAAAGTTTGCAGGAGACGATGCAAATATATTAAAAAAGTCCATGATATTATTAAAAATAGATTAGCTGTGAATGAATTGACCGCTGACTCCAAAAACCGCACACTTTTGATGAGATACAGAACAAAACCGCACGCTTTTGGTAGGTTAAAACCGCACAGTTTTAAAAATTTTTGTATCCATAAACCACATGGTTATTATTTTGACCCCAGAAAAGATCGATAAACAAAAAACGCATATGTTTATGTACATTTCATAATTTGAATTATGAATTAAAATGAATAAATTCAATTGACTGCATTTTGTAACCGTGGATGTACAATTTTCAATATAACATTGCCAAACCACATTTCCACTAATATTGACACTAGATTTTCGGTATTTAAAATTGTCAAGTAATAAGCACTTGATTATTACTGCTCCCTTTGTTACTTTCAATTATTTAAAAATCCATTATAAAAATTTAAGATATTAACTTATTTTTAACTAAATTATAGACGTAGATACACTAACCGAATCAAGACCGATTAATAACGAGTGACAACTAAATTTTATGACTGTTTGAAATTAAAATATTTACGAAATTGCATAAACCAAAAATCGCAACAACTTGAAATATTCACCAAATCTTTATATTGACGTTCTCTATACATGGTTAAGTTTTCAATGTATTTTGACTTATTTATAGACGATTTAAAAAAAAAAATTTTACTAAAATCAAAAATTTAAATTATCTATAAATAGCTCAATAAAAGTCAAAATGTTTTGAATATTTAACTGCGGTGTATAGAGAACGCTAATCTTAACATTTAGTGAAAATTTCAAGTATTCACATCGATTAGTTTTTGAGTTATAGCAAAATAAAAAATTTGATTTTGTCGAAAACTGGTTTTGCGTAAAAACTCCCTTTTATCCCTTATTTTTTCAGCGTTTTTCCCGTCGCATTTAAAAAGTATTGAATATTTTTCACTTTTTAACGCCCAAATTACAAACTAGATTCACTTTCCTTTCAGAAAAGTTGCTACATAAGCAAATCGAAGCATTTGTACTGCCAAAAAAGGTGTTGTCAGACACAAAAATAAAAAAAAAACACACATCATTGTAAAACCAATAGATTCCATTACTCCGTTAAGAATCTAAAATTTGTAACGCGTGTGGACAACATATAGTTTGCGAAAGAAAATCAAATAAATGGATAAATGGATCAATATATGAAAGCTTCCATATAGTTTATATACTTATTTAATTATTTACAGGCATAATATAAATACATTTATTTATTTTAATGTACCGTACATGTGATTTGTTTGACCATGTTTATTTATTGCTGATTAAATTTGAGAATTATTTTCAAATATTAATATTTTAATCAATAATGGTAAAAATGTTTTTTTAAATCATTAAGCAGAATTTCAATTTTCAGAAATAAAACGCAAAAGATATCTTTACCTCTTCTCCGGGTAATAACATGATGGACATATGGAAAGTCATTGTTTCATAAATAATATATTTCGCGGAGTAATTTATAAAATACCAAAAGGTAGATAATATAAAAGTTTGCAGGAGACGATGCAAATATATTAAAAAAGTCCATGATATTATTAAAAATAGATTAGCTGTGAATGAATTGACCGCTGACTCCAAAAACCGCACACTTTTGATGAGATACAGAACAAAACCGCACGCTTTTGGTAGGTTAAAACCGCACAGTTTTAAAAATTTTTGTATCCATAAACCACACGGTTATTATTTTGACCCCAGAAAAGATCGATAAACAAAAAACGCATATGTTTATGTACATTTCATAATTTGAATTATGAATTAAAATGAATAAATTCAATTGACTGCATTTTGTAACCGTGGATGTACAATTTTCAATATAACATTGCCAAACCACATTTCCACTAATATTGACACTAGATTTTCGGTATTTAAAATTGTCAAGTAATAAGCACTTGATTATTACTGCTCCCTTTGTTACTTTCAATTATTTAAAAATCCATTATAAAAATTTAAGATATTAACTTATTTTTAACTAAATTATAGACGTAGATACACTAACCGAATCAAGACCGATTAATAACGAGTGACAACTAAATTTTATGACTGTTTGAAATTAAAATATTTACGAAATTGCATAAACCAAAAATCGCAACAACTTGAAATATTCACCAAATCTTTATATTGACGTTCTCTATACATGGTTAAGTTTTCAATGTATTTTGACTTATTTATAGACGATTTAAAAAAAAAAATTTTACTAAAATCAAAAATTTAAATTATCTATAAATAGCTCAATAAAAGTCAAAATGTTTTGAATATTTAACTGCGGTGTATAGAGAACGCTAATCTTAACATTTAGTGAAAATTTCAAGTATTCACATCGATTAGTTTTTGAGTTATAGCAAAATAAAAAATTTGATTTTGTCGAAAACTGGTTTTGCGTAAAAACTCCCTTTTATCCCTTATTTTTTCAGCGTTTTTCCCGTCGCATTTAAAAAGTATTGAATATTTTTCACTTTTGACCGCCCAAATTACAAACTAGATTCACTTTCCTTTCAGAAAAGTTGCTACATAAGCAAATCGAAGCATTTGTACTGCCAAAAAAGGTGTTGTCAGACACAAAAATAAAAAAAAAACACACATCATTGTAAAACCAATAGATTCCATTACTCCGTTAAGAATCTAAAATTTGTAACGCGTGTGGACAACATATAGTTTGCGAAAGAAAATCAAATAAATGGATAAATGGATCAATATATGAAAGCTTCCATATAGTTTATATACTTATTTAATTATTTACAGGCATAATATAAATACATTTATTTATTTTAATGTACCGTACATGTGATTTGTTTGACCATGTTTATTTATTGCTGATTAAATTTGAGAATTATTTTCAAATATTAATATTTTAATCAATAATGGTAAAAATGTTTTTTTAAATCATTAAGCAGAATTTCAATTTTCAGAAATAAAACGCAAAAGATATCTTTACCTCTTCTCCGGGTAATAACATGATGGACATATGGATAGTCATTGTTTCATAAATAATATATTTCGCGGAGTAATTTATAAAATACCAAAAGGTAGATAATATAAAAGTTTGCAGGAGACGATGCAAATATATTAAAAAAGTCCATGATATTATTAAAAATAGATTAGCTGTGAATGAATTGACCGCTGACTCCAAAAACCGCACACTTTTGATGAGATACAGAACAAAACCGCACGCTTTTGGTAGGTTAAAACCGCACAGTTTTAAAAATTTTTGTATCCATAAACCACATGGTTATTATTTTGACCCCAGAAAAGATCGATAAACAAAAAACGCATATGTTTATGTACATTTCATAATTTGAATTATGAATTAAAATGAATAAATTCAATTGACTGCATTTTGTAACCGTGGATGTACAATTTTCAATATAACATTGCCAAACCACATTTCCACTAATATTGACACTAGATTTTCGGTATTTAAAATTGTCAAGTAATAAGCACTTGATTATTACTGCTCCCTTTGTTACTTTCAATTATTTAAAAATCCATTATAAAAATTTAAGATATTAACTTATTTTTAACTAAATTATAGACGTAGATACACTAACCGAATCAAGACCGATTAATAACGAGTGACAACTAAATTTTATGACTGTTTGAAATTAAAATATTTACGAAATTGCATAAACCAAAAATCGCAACAACTTGAAATATTCACCAAATCTTTATATTGACGTTCTCTATACATGGTTAAGTTTTCAATGTATTTTGACTTATTTATAGACGATTTAAAAAAAAAAATTTTACTAAAATCAAAAATTTAAATTATCTATAAATAGCTCAATAAAAGTCAAAATGTTTTGAATATTTAACTGCGGTGTATAGAGAACGCTAATCTTAACATTTAGTGAAAATTTCAAGTATTCACATCGATTAGTTTTTGAGTTATAGCAAAATAAAAAATTTGATTTTGTCGAAAACTGGTTTTGCGTAAAAACTCCCTTTTATCCCTTATTTTTTCAGCGTTTTTCCCGTCGCATTTAAAAAGTATTGAATATTTTTCACTTTTTAACGCCCAAATTACAAACTAGATTCACTTTCCTTTCAGAAAAGTTGCTACATAAGCAAATCGAAGCATTTGTACTGCCAAAAAAGGTGTTGTCAGACACAAAAATAAAAAAAAAACACACATCATTGTAAAACCAATAGATTCCATTACTCCGTTAAGAATCTAAAATTTGTAACGCGTGTGGACAACATATAGTTTGCGAAAGAAAATCAAATAAATGGATAAATGGATCAATATATGAAAGCTTCCATATAGTTTATATACTTATTTAATTATTTACAGGCATAATATAAATACATTTATTTATTTTAATGTACCGTACATGTGATTTGTTTGACCATGTTTATTTATTGCTGATTAAATTTGAGAATTATTTTCAAATATTAATATTTTAATCAATAATGGTAAAAATGTTTTTTTAAATCATTAAGCAGAATTTCAATTTTCAGAAATAAAACGCAAAAGATATCTTTACCTCTTCTCCGGGTAATAACATGATGGACATATGGAAAGTCATTGTTTCATAAATAATATATTTCGCGGAGTAATTTATAAAATACCAAAAGGTAGATAATATAAAAGTTTGCAGGAGACGATGCAAATATATTAAAAAAGTCCATGATATTATTAAAAATAGATTAGCTGTGAATGAATTGACCGCTGACTCCAAAAACCGCACACTTTTGATGAGATACAGAACAAAACCGCACGCTTTTGGTAGGTTAAAACCGCACAGTTTTAAAAATTTTTGTATCCATAAACCACACGGTTATTATTTTGACCCCAGAAAAGATCGATAAACAAAAAACGCATATGTTTATGTACATTTCATAATTTGAATTATGAATTAAAATGAATAAATTCAATTGACTGCATTTTGTAACCGTGGATGTACAATTTTCAATATAACATTGCCAAACCACATTTCCACTAATATTGACACTAGATTTTCGGTATTTAAAATTGTCAAGTAATAAGCACTTGATTATTACTGCTCCCTTTGTTACTTTCAATTATTTAAAAATCCATTATAAAAATTTAAGATATTAACTTATTTTTAACTAAATTATAGACGTAGATACACTAACCGAATCAAGACCGATTAATAACGAGTGACAACTAAATTTTATGACTGTTTGAAATTAAAATATTTACGAAATTGCATAAACCAAAAATCGCAACAACTTGAAATATTCACCAAATCTTTATATTGACGTTCTCTATACATGGTTAAGTTTTCAATGTATTTTGACTTATTTATAGACGATTTAAAAAAAAAAATTTTACTAAAATCAAAAATTTAAATTATCTATAAATAGCTCAATAAAAGTCAAAATGTTTTGAATATTTAACTGCGGTGTATAGAGAACGCTAATCTTAACATTTAGTGAAAATTTCAAGTATTCACATCGATTAGTTTTTGAGTTATAGCAAAATAAAAAATTTGATTTTGTCGAAAACTGGTTTTGCGTAAAAACTCCCTTTTATCCCTTATTTTTTCAGCGTTTTTCCCGTCGCATTTAAAAAGTATTGAATATTTTTCACTTTTGACCGCCCAAATTACAAACTAGATTCACTTTCCTTTCAGAAAAGTTGCTACATAAGCAAATCGAAGCATTTGTACTGCCAAAAAAGGTGTTGTCAGACACAAAAATAAAAAAAAAACACACATCATTGTAAAACCAATAGATTCCATTACTCCGTTAAGAATCTAAAATTTGTAACGCGTGTGGACAACATATAGTTTGCGAAAGAAAATCAAATAAATGGATAAATGGATCAATATATGAAAGCTTCCATATAGTTTATATACTTATTTAATTATTTACAGGCATAATATAAATACATTTATTTATTTTAATGTACCGTACATGTGATTTGTTTGACCATGTTTATTTATTGCTGATTAAATTTGAGAATTATTTTCAAATATTAATATTTTAATCAATAATGGTAAAAATGTTTTTTTAAATCATTAAGCAGAATTTCAATTTTCAGAAATAAAACGCAAAAGATATCTTTACCTCTTCTCCGGGTAATAACATGATGGACATGTGGATAGTCATTGTTTCATAAATAATATATTTCGCGGAGTAATTTATAAAATACCAAAAGGTAGATAATATAAAAGTTTGCAGGAGACGATGCAAATATATTAAAAAAGTCCATGATATTATTAAAAATAGATTAGCTGTGAATGAATTGACCGCTGACTCCAAAAACCGCACACTTTTGATGAGATACAGAACAAAACCGCACGCTTTTGGTAGGTTAAAACCGCACAGTTTTAAAAATTTTTGTATCCATAAACCACACGGTTATTATTTTGACCCCAGAAAAGATCGATAAACAAAAAACGCATATGTTTATGTACATTTCATAATTTGAATTATGAATTAAAATGAATAAATTCAATTGACTGCATTTTGTAACCGTGGATGTACAATTTTCAATATAACATCGCCAAACCACATTTCTACTAATATTGACACTAGATTTTCGGTATTTAAAATTGTCAAGTACTAAGCACTTGATTATTACTGCTCCCATTGTTACTTTCAATTATTTAAAAATCCATTATAAAAATTTAAGATATTAACTTATTTTTAACTAAATTATAGACGTAGATACACTAACCGAATCAAGACCGATTAATAACGAGTGACAACTAAATTTTATGACTGTTTGAAATTAAAATATTTACGAAATTGCATAAACCAAAAATCGCAACAACTTGAAATATTCACCAAATCTTTATATTGACGTTCTCTATACATGGTTAAGTTTTCAATGTATTTTGACTTATTTATAGACGATTTAAAAAAAAAAATTTTACTAAAATCAAAAATTTAAATTATCTATAAATAGCTCAATAAAAGTCAAAATGTTTTGAATATTTAACTGCGGTGTATAGAGAACGCTAATCTTAACATTTAGTGAAAATTTCAAGTATTCACATCGATTAGTTTTTGAGTTATAGCAAAATAAAAAATTTGATTTTGTCGAAAACTGGTTTTGCGTAAAAACTCCCTTTTATCCCTTATTTTTTCAGCGTTTATCCCGTCGCATTTAAAAAGTATTGAATATTTTTCACTTTTTAACGCCCAAATTACAAACTAGATTCACTTTCCTTTCAGAAAAGTTGCTACATAAGCAAATCGAAGCATTTGTACTGCCAAAAAAGGTGTTGTCAGACACAAAAATAAAAAAAAAACACACATCATTGTAAAACCAATAGATTCCATTACTCCGTTAAGAATCTAAAATTTGTAACGCGTGTGGACAACATATAGTTTGCGAAAGAAAATCAAATAAATGGATAAATGGATCAATATATGAAAGCTTCCATATAGTTTATATACTTATTTAATTATTTACAGGCATAATATAAATACATTTATTTATTTTAATGTACCGTACATGTGATTTGTTTGACCATGTTTATTTATTGCTGATTAAATTTGAGAATTATTTTCAAATATTAATATTTTAATCAATAATGGTAAAAATGTTTTTTTAAATCATTAAGCAGAATTTCAATTTTCAGAAATAAAACGCAAAAGATATCTTTACCTCTTCTCCGGGTAATAACATGATGGACATATGGATAGTCATTGTTTCATAAATAATATATTTCGCGGAGTAATTTATAAAATACCAAAAGGTAGATAATATAAAAGTTTGCAGGAGACGATGCAAATATATTAAAAAAGTCCATGATATTATTAAAAATAGATTAGCTGTGAATGAATTGACCGCTGACTCCAAAAACCGCACACTTTTGATGAGATACAGAACAAAACCGCACGCTTTTGGTAGGTTAAAACCGCACAGTTTTAAAAATTTTTGTATCCATAAACCACATGGTTATTATTTTGACCCCAGAAAAGATCGATAAACAAAAAACGCATATGTTTATGTACATTTCATAATTTGAATTATGAATTAAAATGAATAAATTCAATTGACTGCATTTTGTAACCGTGGATGTACAATTTTCAATATAACATTGCCAAACCACATTTCCACTAATATTGACACTAGATTTTCGGTATTTAAAATTGTCAAGTAATAAGCACTTGATTATTACTGCTCCCTTTGTTACTTTCAATTATTTAAAAATCCATTATAAAAATTTAAGATATTAACTTATTTTTAACTAAATTATAGACGTAGATACACTAACCGAATCAAGACCGATTAATAACGAGTGACAACTAAATTTTATGACTGTTTGAAATTAAAATATTTACGAAATTGCATAAACCAAAAATCGCAACAACTTGAAATATTCACCAAATCTTTATATTGACGTTCTCTATACATGGTTAAGTTTTCAATGTATTTTGACTTATTTATAGACGATTTAAAAAAAAAAATTTTACTAAAATCAAAAATTTAAATTATCTATAAATAGCTCAATAAAAGTCAAAATGTTTTGAATATTTAACTGCGGTGTATAGAGAACGCTAATCTTAACATTTAGTGAAAATTTCAAGTATTCACATCGATTAGTTTTTGAGTTATAGCAAAATAAAAAATTTGATTTTGTCGAAAACTGGTTTTGCGTAAAAACTCCCTTTTATCCCTTATTTTTTCAGCGTTTTTCCCGTCGCATTTAAAAAGTATTGAATATTTTTCACTTTTGACCGCCCAAATTACAAACTAGATTCACTTTCCTTTCAGAAAAGTTGCTACATAAGCAAATCGAAGCATTTGTACTGCCAAAAAAGGTGTTGTCAGACACAAAAATAAAAAAAAAACACACATCATTGTAAAACCAATAGATTCCATTACTCCGTTAAGAATCTAAAATTTGTAACGCGTGTGGACAACATATAGTTTGCGAAAGAAAATCAAATAAATGGATAAATGGATCAATATATGAAAGCTTCCATATAGTTTATATACTTATTTAATTATTTACAGGCATAATATAAATACATTTATTTATTTTAATGTACCGTACATGTGATTTGTTTGACCATGTTTATTTATTGCTGATTAAATTTGAGAATTATTTTCAAATATTAATATTTTAATCAATAATGGTAAAAATGTTTTTTTAAATCATTAAGCAGAATTTCAATTTTCAGAAATAAAACGCAAAAGATATCTTTACCTCTTCTCCGGGTAATAACATGATGGACATATGGATAGTCATTGTTTCATAAATAATATATTTCGCGGAGTAATTTATAAAATACCAAAAGGTAGATAATATAAAAGTTTGCAGGAGACGATGCAAATATATTAAAAAAGTCCATGATATTATTAAAAATAGATTAGCTGTGAATGAATTGACCGCTGACTCCAAAAACCGCACACTTTTGATGAGATACAGAACAAAACCGCACGCTTTTGGTAGGTTAAAACCGCACAGTTTTAAAAATTTTTGTATCCATAAACCACACGGTTATTATTTTGACCCCAGAAAAGATCGATAAACAAAAAACGCATATGTTTATGTACATTTCATAATTTGAATTATGAATTAAAATGAATAAATTCAATTGACTGCATTTTGTAACCGTGGATGTACAATTTTCAATATAACATCGCCAAACCACATTTCTACTAATATTGACACTAGATTTTCGGTATTTAAAATTGTCAAGTACTAAGCACTTGATTATTACTGCTCCCATTGTTACTTTCAATTATTTAAAAATCCATTATAAAAATTTAAGATATTAACTTATTTTTAACTAAATTATAGACGTAGATACACTAACCGAATCAAGACCGATTAATAACGAGTGACAACTAAATTTTATGACTGTTTGAAATTAAAATATTTACGAAATTGCATAAACCAAAAATCGCAACAACTTGAAATATTCACCAAATCTTTATATTGACGTTCTCTATACATGGTTAAGTTTTCAATGTATTTTGACTTATTTATAGACGATTTAAAAAAAAAAATTTTACTAAAATCAAAAATTTAAATTATCTATAAATAGCTCAATAAAAGTCAAAATGTTTTGAATATTTAACTGCGGTGTATAGAGAACGCTAATCTTAACATTTAGTGAAAATTTCAAGTATTCACATCGATTAGTTTTTGAGTTATAGCAAAATAAAAAATTTGATTTTGTCGAAAACTGGTTTTGCGTAAAAACTCCCTTTTATCCCTTATTTTTTCAGCGTTTTTCCCGTCGCATTTAAAAAGTATTGAATATTTTTCACTTTTTAACGCCCAAATTACAAACTAGATTCACTTTCCTTTCAGAAAAGTTGCTACATAAGCAAATCGAAGCATTTGTACTGCCAAAAAAGGTGTTGTCAGACACAAAAATAAAAAAAAAACACACATCATTGTAAAACCAATAGATTCCATTACTCCGTTAAGAATCTAAAATTTGTAACGCGTGTGGACAACATATAGTTTGCGAAAGAAAATCAAATAAATGGATAAATGGATCAATATATGAAAGCTTCCATATAGTTTATATACTTATTTAATTATTTACAGGCATAATATAAATACATTTATTTATTTTAATGTACCGTACATGTGATTTGTTTGACCATGTTTATTTATTGCTGATTAAATTTGAGAATTATTTTCAAATATTAATATTTTAATCAATAATGGTAAAAATGTTTTTTTAAATCATTAAGCAGAATTTCAATTTTCAGAAATAAAACGCAAAAGATATCTTTACCTCTTCTCCGGGTAATAACATGATGGACATGTGGATAGTCATTGTTTCATAAATAATATATTTCGCGGAGTAATTTATAAAATACCAAAAGGTAGATAATATAAAAGTTTGCAGGAGACGATGCAAATATATTAAAAAAGTCCATGATATTATTAAAAATAGATTAGCTGTGAATGAATTGACCGCTGACTCCAAAAACCGCACACTTTTGATGAGATACAGAACAAAACCGCACGCTTTTGGTAGGTTAAAACCGCACAGTTTTAAAAATTTTTGTATCCATAAACCACACGGTTATTATTTTGACCCCAGAAAAGATCGATAAACAAAAAACGCATATGTTTATGTACATTTCATAATTTGAATTATGAATTAAAATGAATAAATTCAATTGACTGCATTTTGTAACCGTGGATGTACAATTTTCAATATAACATCGCCAAACCACATTTCTACTAATATTGACACTAGATTTTCGGTATTTAAAATTGTCAAGTACTAAGCACTTGATTATTACTGCTCCCATTGTTACTTTCAATTATTTAAAAATCCATTATAAAAATTTAAGATATTAACTTATTTTTAACTAAATTATAGACGTAGATACACTAACCGAATCAAGACCGATTAATAACGAGTGACAACTAAATTTTATGACTGTTTGAAATTAAAATATTTACGAAATTGCATAAACCAAAAATCGCAACAACTTGAAATATTCACCAAATCTTTATATTGACGTTCTCTATACATGGTTAAGTTTTCAATGTATTTTGACTTATTTATAGACGATTTAAAAAAAAAAATTTTACTAAAATCAAAAATTTAAATTATCTATAAATAGCTCAATAAAAGTCAAAATGTTTTGAATATTTAACTGCGGTGTATAGAGAACGCTAATCTTAACATTTAGTGAAAATTTCAAGTATTCACATCGATTAGTTTTTGAGTTATAGCAAAATAAAAAATTTGATTTTGTCGAAAACTGGTTTTGCGTAAAAACTCCCTTTTATCCCTTATTTTTTCAGCGTTTTTCCCGTCGCATTTAAAAAGTATTGAATATTTTTCACTTTTTAACGCCCAAATTACAAACTAGATTCACTT